>WNYA01001142.1:0-79810 GCA_019512145.1 Engystomops pustulosus
GCTCTCTATATGTAGGGACTGTTATACAGAGGTGAGATCTCTATATAGGGACTGTTATACAGAGGTGAGATCTCTATATAGGGACTGTTATACAGAGGTGAGATCTCTATATAGGGACTGTTATACAGAGGGGAGCTCTCTATATATAGGGACTGTTATACAGAGGGGAGATCTCTATATAGGGACTGTTATACAGAGGGGAGCTCTCTATATGTAGGGACTGTTATACAGAGGGGACCTCTCTCTATATAGGGACTGTTATACAGAGGGGAGCTCTCTATATATAGGGACTGTTGTTGTACGCAGGGGAGCTCTCTATATGTAGGGACTGTTGTTGTACGCGGGGGAGCTCTCTATATATAGAGACTGTTGTTGTACGCGGGGGAGCTCTCTATATATAGGGACTGTTGTTGTACGCGGGGAGCTCTCTATATATATGGACTGTTGTTGTACGCGGGGGAGCTCTCTATATATAGGGACTGTTGTTGTACGCGGGGGAGCTCTCTATATATAGGGACTGTTGTACGCGGGGGAGCTCTCTATATATAGAGATAATCGGCAGCTATATTAAACGGAGGAGAATTCGCCCCTATGACAAAAATTCTGAGAGATCAAGGTGTACCCAACGAAATTATTACTCTCCAGAAAAGGAATCACTCAGGCGCTCAGCACGCCAACAGCTTCAGCCTTATGGAAAAGTGGCATCCCCTAGTGATGAAAAAGGAGTGGAACAGCGTCGGCTCAAGGTCACAAGGATCAACTACTAGAGGAAAAACTCCCTCGCAAGGACCAACACCTCCCGTACAGAGGCTCCACAACTTCTACCGTCTGTACTAGAAAGACTCCATCACAAGCGGCAGATCTCCTGCGCGTCACCCCTCTATAACACAAGCTCTCGGAGCTGGAGAGGGTCATATGGCACCAGACGAAATCCTATTATTCTTCTCTCAAGTAGCAGTTGCATGTTTTTTGTTAACTATTTGTTTGAGGAAATGTGGTGATCACATATATAATGTTCGCTTCCCTCCCCAAATCAAGTCATGGCATTGAATATAACGTCGATGAATACGAAAGGATTTATACGACACTTGGAGAAGTGTACAGGCATCAGAAAAGGATTTTACTTTCTATTCCAGCCCACACATCTCTTACTTAGAATAGGACTAATCTTAGTAGACGAATGGCTCCTACAGAAAGCTACGGATCCGATCACCTGCTCACACTCTGCGTGCAGTAAGGACCAACACCTCCCGTACAGAGGCTCCACAACGTCCACCGTCTGTACAAGAAAAAGACTCCATCACAAGCGGCAGATCTCCTGCGCGTCACCCCTCTATAACACAAGCTCTCGGAGCTGGAGAGGGTCATATGGCACCAGACGAAATCCTATTATTCTTCTCTCAAGTTGCAGTTGCATGTTTTTTGTTAACTATTTGTCTGAGGAAATGTGGTGATCACATATATAATGTTCGCTTCCGTCCCCAAATCAAGTCATGGCATTGAATATAACGTCGATGAATACGACACTTGGAGAATTGTACAGGCATCAGAAAAGGATTTTACTTTCTATTCCAGCCCACACAACTCGTACTTAGAATAGGACTAATCTTAGTAGACAAATGGCTCCTACAGAAAGCTACGGATCCGATCACCTGCTCACACTCTACACGCCCACAATCCACCTTTATCTGGAGATAAACGCATCCAAACTATAGGAAAAAACCTAACCTATGGTGCGGCCAGAAAAATGAGATTAGAAGCCTCCAGATCTCGCCAGATCTCGCCAGATCACGCCAGATCACGCCAGATCACGCCAGATCTCACCAGATCTCACCAGATTTCCGTGGATGTCCCTCCTCTCCTCCTGTAGTCATGGTAGCAGGGATAATGGGCGGGGTAAGGTGCACACACCTGAGATGTCCTCTCTCTCCTCCTGTAGTCACTGGTAGCAGGTATAATGGGCTGGTCGTTAAGGAGCACACACTGCGGATGTCCCCTCCTCGCTTCCTGTGTCACCTGGTAGAGGGATAATGGGCCGGGGTGTAAGGAGCACACACCTGGAGAGGTCCCTCCTTCTCCGTTAGTCAACTGGTAGGGGGTGATAATGGGCGGGGGGTGAGATAGGAGCACACACCTGAGATGTCCATCTCGCCTCCGTGTGTCACTGGTGCAGGTGAAATAGCCGGAGGTCAGGTGTGTAAGCGAGCCCACACACCTGAGATGTTCTCCTCTCTCCCCTGAAGTCACTCAGACGGGTGAAGCGGGTTGAGTAATGGTCCGGAGGATAAGGAGCACAGTCACTTGAGATGCCCTCTCTCCTCCTGTATGGGCTACTGGTAGGGTTGATTTGTAGAGGCGGGTGTAAGGAGAAGCACACCTGAGAGTCGCCTCCTCTCCTCCGTGTAGGCACTGGTAGCGGTAGTGATGAATGGGGGGTGTTTGTTAGGGCGTGACACATCTGACGATGTCCCTCCTCTCCATGTAGTCACTGGTAGCAGGATGATAATGGCCGGGGTTTGTGAGGAAGCCACACCTGAGAAGTGATCCTTCCTCTCCTCCGTTCTCGTCACTAGGTAGAGGTGATTACTGCGGCCGGGTGCTACGGAGCACACACTGAGAGCCCTCCTCTCCTCCTGTCGTCATGGTAGATGAGATTAAGGGCGGGTTTTGTAAGGAGGCACACCACCTGAGGAGTCCGCCTCCTCTTGTGCGTTGCTAGTCAACTATGAGTAGCGGGTGATATGGAGGGGTGTAAGGAGCACACCCCATGAGATGTCCCTCCTCTGCTCCTGGTAGTCACTGTGGAAGCAGGGTGATTAATGGGCGTGATTTATTTAAGGAGCACCGACACCCCTGGAGATGTCCACCTCCTTTACCTCCGGTATTAGTCCCTCGGTCGCATGGTGGATCAAGGGCATGGTGTAAGCGAGCACACACCGGAGATGTCCCATCCTCTCCCCTGTAGTCAATGAGGTCGAGGGATAATGGGGCATTAGTGGTTTGTAGAGTAACCACCTGAGATGCGATGTCCTCCTCGCCTCTGGAAGGCATGGGTGAGGGGTGTGATGGTGGTGCCTAATGGGCGGGGTAAAGGCGCGCAGCACCACGCGGCTGTGTCCCCTCATCTCACTACTGTGCTGACCGGCATTAGGTAGCGGCGTGACTGTGATTAATGGGCGAGGTGTAAGGAGACAACAACTGAGACTGTCACCTCCTACTCCCACGTAGTCAATGGTCTAGCAGGTGATCATGGCCGGGGTGTAAGGAGCACCCACCATGAGATCGGTCCTCCTCTCCTCCTGTGAGTCACTGGTCTTTTTTTGTAGCAGGTGATAAGGGCGGATGAAGGAGCACACACCTGAGATGTCCCTCCTCTCCTCTGTAGTCACTGGTAGAGGTAGATAATGGGAAGAGTGGTGTAAGGAGCACACACCTGGATCGGTCCCTCCTCTCCTCCTGTAGTCCCTGGGGTCGCAGGTGATGTAATGGGCACGCGGGTAAGGAACGGCGAACACCTGCGATGTTCCCTCCCTCCCCCTGCGTCCGATAGAACGCTAGCCTGTTGATAATAGGCCCGGTGGAGGCGCCAAACACTGAAGATGTCACTCCTCTCCCTCTCTGTTAGTCACTGGTAGCAGGTGTGATACATGGCGCTTGTGGTGTTTGTTAAGGCGGCCCCACCCCCTGAGATAGTCGCCTCCTCTCCTCGTAGTCCCTAGGTAGCGTGGGATTGAGGTATAATGGGCCGGTGTTACGGCGCCCCCCATTGCGGCTGGTCCTCCTCTTGCTTCCTGTCGTCCCCTGGTAGCGGTGGATAAGGGGCGGGTTTGGTGTGTAGGAGACCGCCACCCGAGATGTCCCTACCTCTCTCCACGTAGGCACTGGGAGGGGGAACGCCGTGCATAACTGGGCGTGGGTGTTCCAGGAAGCGCAAACCTGAGATGTCCTCCTTCCTCCTGCGTAGGTTCAATGGTATCGCGCAGTGAGAATCGGAGCGTCGGGGTAAGGGCGCACACACCTGACGATGGTCCTCTCTCATGGTATTCATGGTTAGCAGGGGATCTAATGGCGGTGGTGTAAGGTAGCCATAAGTTAACTGGAGAGTCACCTCCCTCTGTCCTCCTCTAGTCACTGGTAGCAGGTTGATAATGGGTGGGGTGAAGGGCACACAACCTGAGATGCCATCTCTCCCTGTCGTAGTCATGGTAGCAGGTTGATCATGGGCGGGTGTAAGAGACTAATACACCTGAGGAGCCTTGTCCCTCCTCTCCCTCCTTTGTCGCCACTGAGTAGCAGGTGAATTCAATTTTGATAAAAAATAAAATAGAAAAAAAGTAAGAACTAATAAACTTTTTCTTACCAAAAAAACACTGTAAAAAAATTATAGTTTTCTTTTTAAAGCAAAAAAGGCAGGTGTAAGGAGCCACACCTGGATTGTGCCCTCCTGTCTCCACCTGGTTAGTCAAGTGGGTAGCAGGTGATAATGGCCGGTTGGTTTATTGGAACGGAGACACACCTGAGAGTCCCTCCATCTCCCTCTTGTAGTCAATGGTTAGCAGGTGATAATGGGCGGGTGTTGTGTAAGGAGCCACCGGACGGAATGTCTTACTCCTCATCCTGTAGTCACTCGTTACGGTGACGTGAATCATGGGCAGTGTAAGGCGCACACATCCTGCGATGAGCCCTCCTCTCCTCCTGTAGTCATGCGTTTAGCAGGTCGGTAACTGGGGGTGGGGGTGTTTGTTAGGGAGCTATCACAACTGATACTGAATGTGTTCCTCTGCCTGCTCTCCGCTGTATGGATGAATGGATAGCATGGTGATAATGGCGGGTGCGTAAGGAGCAGTCACAACTCCTGATGATACAGTTGGTTGCGCATTTTGTTATTTATTTGTAGAAGCTCACGGTGGGAATTATAAACTGCCTTCACTATGAAATAGTATGAGCCACACCGATCTCATGCAGACATATTAGGGGTGTCCTCAGACCCCGGGTCGCTCCTGTTCTCAGCGTGGGCCTACATAGGGGTCCTCCAGCTCCAGTCGCCCTGTTCTCGTGCCTACAATAGTGGTGGGATCCTCCAGCTCCAGTCGCCCGGTTCTCCTGCCTAAATAGGGGTATACCATCTACCAGTCACCTGTTCCCAGTGCCTACAATGGGGGGTCTCAGCCTCCAAGTCATCCTCCTTTCTCCCTGCGTCACATAATGGGGGTGCTCTCCAGCTCCGCAGTCACCCTGATTTCGTCCTGCTACCATCGGAGGGCATCCAGTCATGTCGCCTGCTGTTCTCTGTCCTACAATTAGGGGGTCCTCCAGTCTCAGTCGCCCCTGTTCTCCGTGCTCTACGAAGGGCTGGTCCTCCAGCTCCAGTTCGCAACGTGTTCTAGTGCTCCACAATAGGGGGGTCCTCCAGCTCCACCCTGTTCTCCTGCCTACATAGGAGGGGTCTCCAGCTCCAGTACCTGCTCCTTGCCTACATACTAGGGGCTGTCCTCCAGTCATACCATCACCCTGTTCTGCAAAGATGCCTACAAATAGGGGGCTCCTGCCCACTCCAGTCACCCTGTTCGACTGCCTACACAAGGGGTCCTCCAGCCCAGTCGCCTGTTTTTCTCGCTGACTACAATGAGGGGGGATCCTCCAGCCCAGCGCACTGGTTACTCGTGACCTACCATGGGGGTCTCACAGCTCCGTGTCCACGCCTTTGCTCCCGGCTCACAATAGGGCGGTCCTGTCCATCTTCCAGTCACTGTTTCCGGGGTCCTACAATAGGGGGTGCCTCCAGCTCCAGTACAACCCTGCTGTTCCCGTGCCTACAATATTGGGGTGACACCAAGCTCCAGTCGACCCTGGTTCCATGCACTAAATAGGGGGTGCCTCCAGCTCATCGACCGTCCGGCACACTGAGCTATCCAGTCGCCTGCCCTGCCCACAATAGGGGGTCCTCCATCTCCAGTCGCCCTGTTCTTGCTGACGTGACAAATAGGACGGTGGCCCCAGCTGCCATGCACCCGTTCTCGGTTGACCTACAATAGGGGGAGTCCTCACAGCTCCACGTCACTCCGGTTCCCATTGCCTACGATATGGGGTCCTGCTCACTCACAGTCGCCCTTGTTCCGCCTACAATAGGGGGGCCTCCATCTATCCAGTCGGCACCGTTCGTTGCGACTACCACATAGGGGGTCCTCCAGCTCCAGTACAGTTCTCGCGCCTACAATGAGGGGTGGGCCCTCGATCGTCTCATCACCCTGTCCATGCTTACATAAGAGGGAGGTCCCCATACCAGTCGCCCTGTTGTTCTGCCTGAACAAAGGGGTGTCCCTGCATACTATCTCGCCCTTGTTTCCTTGCACTACATAGGTGGGATCCTCCACTGCATCAGTCCACCCTGTTCCTTTCGCGGCCTACAAGAGGGGGCCCTCAGCTCCGTTCTCCGCTGTTCCCTGGCTACATAGCGGATCTCCCATCTCCAAGTGCCGCATGTTCTCGGTGCCTACAAATAGGGGGTCCTCCTATCCAGTCAGCCCGTTCTCGATGCTCACATAGGGGTCCTCCCAGCTCCAGTCTCCCTGTATGCTCGTGCTACAATAGGCGGGTCCCCCTTCCACGCCCTCCAGGCTCGCAGTCCTTTCTACCGTGCACCTACAACTAGGGGTCCTCCTGGCTCCAGTGCACGCTCTCGTGCCTACAATAGGGGGTCTTTTTTTCGCTTTTTCCCCACTCCAGTCCGATCGCCTGTTCTCGCATGCTAACTGGGGGTCCGCCAGCTCCTAGTCGCCCGACGTGCGTCTACTGTGCCACATGGGGGTCCTCCAGCTCCAGGTACCCGTTTCTCCTACAACAATAGGGGCCCTCCAGTACCAGTTGCGCCTGCGTTCTCCTGCTACTCCAAGTCTACAGAACCACTGGTGGGTACTCTGCTAGACCCCTAACCTTGCTGCTACAATAGAGCCGTGGTCTCATGCTCTGTCGCATCCTGTTCTTCACATTTGACCTATCTAGGTCTCCGCTCCATGACTGTTCTGGCTATAAGGGTCTAAGTCAGGGGCTTTGACTGAAGGGGTCTCAGTCAGTTGCATGGCAGACGAGATACTTGTTTGGGTTTTACTTCCTTGTCTTTCTGTGTAAAAGTTGAGCAGTATTTTCGGATTTGAAGGCTGATGGAAGTCTTCCGATGAACCATTTGTAAGTATGTAGAGGCCTAAGCCATGAATGAGAGCATGGTACCGATGACCCGATAATCAGAATGGATGGTGCGGTTCGCAGTTGCCGATGTTGACTGTATTCTGGAGAGCTCTTGCGATTGAGAATGTGAACCCCTGACGAACTACGTGTCCAGATGCCGGTCAATCTTCAGGGGGGGGCAGGTCAGCAAGGCACGATGGGTGTACTGTAATCAGAGGGCGGTAATAGGGGTGCTACTGTATATATTCTAGTCTTTGAGGTAGGCATACGTGGTCTGCTCAATGAGAATTGTCTGAACATGGCCTATATATTAATATCTGCAAGTCCTCACGCATCCTGCCCGAGGACATTGACACCCCAAACCATTTTCCTGGGGAAAGACGGGACTGTTCATTATGTCTTGATTTTGGGTGGAAGTTTAATTATAAAAGCTGCATCACTTTGGCGCTCCTGTCGTACCTGACGTGAAGAGAGCATGCATCTATGGTTCTGTGTGTAAGTTAATGTGTGTCCAGCCCTTAACCCTGGTTGCACTGGTTCGGCAGACTTGCGGTAGGTCTGCGGCTTGGACACCTCATGGTCTCGGCGATGCCAATGTAAAGAGACTCCTCTGTATTGTCTCAACGTGAGTGGGTCATCCTGGATGAGGCCATATGATCAACCCCGCATCGGAACCTGTGGAGGCTCTGGGCGTGATTGTGTACGAGCGGCTGGTGAGTGGAAACCACTCCTTATTACACCAGCACCACATCCTAAATTCCAAGCTGGTACAGCATCATCACCCAGGCGTGTGACGCGCGGCCATCGGGGGTATGCTGCTGAGACTAAGGTGAAGCATGAGCCTCTGTGGTGATGGGGATGTTGCGGGTTGCGTGGCCATGGCCCTGTCCTTGTGTAGCGCGCTGTGATCCGGCACAGGAGATTGGACGACGCTCGCGGTGCTAACCGTCTTGCCTGGAATTTCTGAGGAGTACAGTCTCAACCTGCGAACAAAAAGGTCTTGCTACAAAGCGACTGTGACGATTTAGCTGGTGTCATTTTCCCCCAGCTTTCGAGCGGCATCCTGAGTGAAGATCCAGCTTGAGACTATCTTGGCCCTAGAATGGCTTCAGACTCCCTTTTTATACAGGAACAAGGTGTGGAAGAGGTGTCGCGAGATGACTTTACATGTCTTGTGCCGACCGCTTTGCCGGTCTCATTTGTGCGTGCACTGTGTAGTAAGTTAAGAAGCGTTGGTGCGGCAGCTCCCGATTGTCACATCGCTCCGCTGGATGAGGCCTCCAGGAGAGCGTGCAGTGTGAGACTCCCCTCCGCACAGGGGCAGCGTTGACACTCTCGTAGTCTTATCCAAAGCCAGACAGAGCGTGGACAAAGAGAAGGAGCGGACATGGCGGCCGAGGCGGTGAGTGAATGGACACGGACCCAGGGGAGTCTGTGTGTGGCCACCCAGTCATACGTGAGCAGGGATGAGATGGCACCATTGTACTGACGTCACACGCAAGCCTTAGAACGGAAACAGGTGATGCATCTGTTTCCTTAGAGCGTAGCCGGCACATAGGGGGCTTAGTAATACGCGTGGAGAGATGGAGAGGACCGGCGACTGTAATTTCGATGTGAGATGTAACTGTAGATGTTATTGGGCCCTAGTCTGAACCCGTTTCTCTCGTCTGTATATACACGACCTGGTTTAGATTTAGGTTTTGTACTTGGTACCCGCGGCGTCGATATTCCCATAAGATGTGCGATCAGAACGTCAGGCTTAGCTGGGTGCGGTCGCGCCACCATTCTTTTTTGCTCTGACGGGTGTCCTTGGTTTGGGATTGTTCTAGGAGAGGAACAGCAAGGATTGTTCACCTGGAGTGAGCCGAAGTTGCTGAGTAATGAGGAGCCAGAACATCGCAGAACGCCCAAGTGAGTTATGGTGAGCTTTGCTGCCACGGTCACAAGAGATCTTCTGTTCTTCACTGTCATATCTCCTGTAGGAAGAAACAACTTTCTCACAGACTATGATCAAGAGATTCTGCCAACAAAAGAGGCGACAGGCATGAAGTCAGCCCACGTTAGAGGAAATGCACAGAGGAACAACACCATACGCCTTCTGGAGGCTGAATATCCTGGAGTCATAAGTGCCACCACAACAATGAGTTTTGGAGGCCGAAACCTGGGCTCATAGAGCTAGAGCCTGGTCATAAGTACTCACTACATCACCAGCTCTACGAGTCCTAGGGGTCACAGTTGTCATGGGGCTAGAGCGTGGGTCTATATCCACCACATCACCGCTCCAGAGGCCTGGGGTCACACAGGGTCATAGGGCTAGAGCTGGGATCATATATACCACCCATGACCAGGCCCACGAGCTAGGGTCACACGGGTCATAGGGCAGAGCTGGGATCTATATACCACACATCACCAGCTCAGACGCTGGGGTCCAGACGTGTCATAGGGCTAGAACGGGGGTCATATATACCACCACATCACCAGTCCAGAGGCACGGGGTCACACAATGTGGTCTATGGGCTAGAGGGCGGTCAATATACCACCACATCACCAGCTCCAGAGGCTCGGGTGTCACAGGGTAATAGGGTAGAGCTGGGATCATATACTACCACACCACATCCCAGCTCCAGAGGCCTGGGTCACACATGGTCATAGGGCATAGAGCTGGGATATTTATTACCACACATCACCAGCTCCAGACGCGAGGGTCACCACAGTGGTCATAGGGCTAGAGCGCGGGTCATATAACCCACCCATCACCAGCTCCAGAGGCCTGGGGTCACACAGGGCGCATAGGGCTAGAGAGCTGGGATTCAATATCCACCACGTCACCAGCTCCAGAGGCCTGGGGTCAACACAGGGTCTAGGCATAGAGCTGGGGTCGTTATACCCCCACATCACCAGATCCAGAGGCTGGGCCCACAGGGTCATAGGGCTAGGCTGGGATCAGCATATACTACCACATCACCAGCCAGAGGCCTAGGGTCACACAGGGATCTAGGCTAGTAGCTGGATCATATACTACCACATCACCAGCTCCAGAGGCCTGGGGTCAACACGTGTCATAGGGCTAGAGCGGGGAATCATAATACCACCACATCAACCCAGCTCCAGAGGCCTGGGGTCACACAGGGTCATAGGGCTAGAGTGGGTCATAATATACCCCACAATCCCAGCTCATAGGCCAGGGGTCACACAGGGTCAGTAGGGCTAGAGCTGGAGATCTATTTCACCACATCACCAGCTCCAGAAGGCCTAGGGTCACACAGGGTCATACGGGCTAGAGCGGATCATTAATACCACCACACACCAGCTCCAGAGGCCTGGGGGTCACACGTGTCATAGGGCTAGAGCTGGGATTCGAATATACCAACCAATCACAGCTCCAGAGGCTGGGGTACACAGGGTCATAGGGCTAGAGCTGGGATTTATATACCACCACATCACCAGCTCCAGAGGCCTGGGGTCACACCAGGGTATAGGGCTCGAGGTGGGGATCATATATACCACCACATACCAGCTCCAGAGGCCTGGGGTCAACGGGTATTGGGTAGAGCTGGGATCATATACCACCACATCACCCAGCTCCAGAGACCTGGGGTCACACAGGGTCAGTAGGGTTGAGCTGGGGTTCATTATACCCCCAACTACTCACAGCTCCAGAGACCTGGGGGTCACCACAGGGTCATAGGGCTAGAGCTGGGATCATATTACACCAATCACCAGCTCCAGAGCCTGAGGTACAACAGGGTCATGGGGAGAAGAAGGGTCATAGGTACCACTACATCACCAGCCCACGAGTCCTAGGGTCACACGGGGTCATTGGGCTAGAGCTGGGGTCATTAAGTACCACCACTCACTAGCTCTGGAGCGACTGGGGGTCCACATGGGTCACCACATCACCGGCTCTGGAGGCTGAGCACTGGGATCACACCACACAAGGTCATGGGGTTAGAGATGGGTAATGGGTACCACCATATAACAGGCCAAAGAGTCCCAGGGTCATACATGGTCATAGGGCTAGATCTGGGTCATAGGTACCAGAACATCACCAACCAAGGAGTCCTGGGGTCACACAGGGTCATGGGGTTAGAGTGGGTGTAAGCTACAGAGCTGGTGATGTGGTGGTACCTGAGACATGGGGACTAACGACACATAGTCCTGGTCTAGATCTGGGTCATGGGTACCACCACATCACCAACCAAGGAGTCCTGGGGTCACACAGGGTCATGGGGTTAGAGCTGGGTCATAGCCTCCAGAGCTGGTGATGTGGTGGTACCTGAGCACTGGGATCACACGACACATAGTCATGGGTCTAGATCTGGGTCATGGGTACCACCACATCACCAACCAAGGAGTCCTGGGGTCACACAGGGTCATGGGGTTAGAGCTGGGTTGTAGGTACTATTACATCACCAACCTAGGAGTCCTGGGGTCACACAGGGTCATGAGGTTAGAGCTGGGTTGTAGGTACTATTACATCACCAATTCTGTAGACTGAGGCCTGGGGTCATAGGTGTAGAGCTGGGGTGGTAGGTGCTTTGTGATAAATAACAAGTTTCCCTTGTGCTACTCTAGATGTCTCCCTTGTAATGAGTCTTTGCTTTGTACAGGACAGTGATGATGAGTGGTCCGTGCTACTGGAGGCCACAGACCCATCGGTCGCTCAGCTTAGTACCCCTTTCCTCCTCCTCAAAGATCCAAACTTCCGGAGCAGGGTGCAAAGGCGACTCCGTGACTGCTGCCCCCAGGTACCTTCATGTTCTATATTGTGCTATGTATTCTTGTAGTCTATAAATGAGATTATTATAATACAATAGTCTCCGCCGCCGGATGAAAAGCGCATACAACTCGACTGAATAAAGAAATCCAAAAAATAAAAAGGCTTCAACAAAGTGCGAAATAAATAGGGGGCCGCGGGCCTGTATGACTACATGGCGGGGGCCGCAACCCTGTCTGGCTGCGTGTCGGGGGGGGGGGGGGCGCGGCTGCCATTAGTTATGTTTTCTCTGCACAGGTGTCACTGGAAGCGGTGTCCCGTCTGCGTCCAGCTCTGCAGGTGACCTGTAACCTCCTGACCTCTGGTTGTGACCCTCATCTTCTTTCGGAGCTTTGTGTGGATTTGCAGATTCCTCATTTTCCCCTTCAGCTTATAAATCAGACGCTGCAGCCCGATGTCCGTCAGGTGAGTGCGAGGCGTCCGCTGCCTATAGATAAAGTATTGAGTACAAGATCTCCCACTTAGAAAGGTGAGAGGTCACTGATTACATCACAGGTGACCCTCAACTAGGAGACTAAAGGTGACAACGAATCCAGGAAGTCTGATGACCTAGTAATGGCTCCTGTGTCCTCCCCTCATTACCTGTAGTAATGGCTCCTCTGTCCTCCCTGAGGAGCATTACTACAGATAATGAGAGGGAGGACCAGGAGCATTACTACAGGTAATGAGGGGAGGACAGACGCCATACTAAGGGAATGAGAGGAGGACAGAGGAGCCTATTACGATAATGAGAGGAGGGGGACACAGGCGCATACAACAGGAATGAGAGGCGGACCAAGAGCTTTATACAAGGTTACGAGAGGAGGAAAGGAAAGCCATTATACAGGTAATGAGGGAGGACACAGAGCCTGTACTACAGTATGAGAGAGAGGACACAGGGAGCCATTACTGCGGAGGAATGAGGAGGACACTGACACAGGAGCCATACTACAGGTAATAGAGGAGGGGACCACAGGAGCCATTAACTACAGGTAATGAAGGAGGACACAGGAGCCATTACTACAGGTAATGAGGGGTTGACAGAGGAGCCATTATACAGGTAATCGATGGAGGACACAGGAGCCATTACTACAGGTAATGAGGAGGACACAGGTAGCCATACGACACTGGTAACTGAGAGCGGGGACACAGGACGCAATGCTAACGTACGAGGAACGAGGATCAGACAAGGAAGGGACAACAGGAGGAGCTACTACACGTAATGAGGGCGGGAACAGAGTGGCCATTATCAGGTAATGAGGGGGAAGTGACCAGGGAGCCATTACGACTAGGTAATGGAGTAGGAGGACCAGGGGTCCAATACTACAAGCGGTAATGAGGAGAGGACGCAGTGCAGCCATTACTACAGGTTAATAAGGAAGGACACAGAAGCCATTCCTACAGGTATGAGAGGAGGGACAGAGCAGTACAAGTAGAGACAACCATATACATTATAGGATCAGGACACTACATGTTCAGAGGAGGACACACGCAGGAGCCATACTACAGGGAATGAGAGGAGAAACACAGGACCCATTACTACAGGTTATGAGAGGGAGGACAAGTAGACAGTTACTACAGGTCAAAGAGGACACGAGCTTAATACATGAGAGAGGAAGGACACAGGAGCCATTACTACAGGGTATGAAGAGGCACAGAAGGCCATACTACAGGTGAAGTGAGAGGAAGGACACTAGGAACCATTACTACAGACTGTAATGAGGAGGAGGACCACAGGAGCATTACTACAAGTAATGAGCGTAGGACACGAGCCCATTACAAGGTAATCGATGAACACGAGGAGCCATTACTACAGGTAAAGGAGAGAGCAAGAGCCATTACTACAGAGTAATGAAGGGAGGGACACAGAAGCCATTACTAACAGGTAATGTAGGGGACAAATAGGAGCCATACTACCAGTTATGAGAGAGAACAGCACACATGTAGCCAGTATATAGGACAAGGTCATATCCGTAGAAGGAGGACACAGGGAAGCCATACACAATGGAAGAGCATAACTGATGCAGCGGAGGACACAGGAGCCATTACTACAGATGAAGGAGGACACAGGAGCCATGATGACAGGTAATGAGGGTAGGGACCACGGAGCCATTCTACCAGGTAATGAGGGAGGATCAGCGAGCCCTTACTACAGGTAATGAAGAGGGAGGACACAGGAGCCAATACTACAGGTAATGAGGGAGACACAGGAGACCATTACAACAGGTATGAGGGGAGACACAGGAGCCGATATACAGGTAATGAGAGGAGGACCAAGGAGCACATTACTACAGGTAAAGTGGAGGGGACACCAGGAGCCTTAATACAGGTAATGAGGCGAGACACAGGAGCCATTACGTACAGGTATGCCCGGAGGAGGCCACGAGGAGCCCTTAACTACAGTAATAGGGAGGACACAGGAAGCCATTACCACCGGGTAATGAGAGAGAGGACCGAGGAGCCAATAGGTACGAAAAGAGCATACTAAGGTAATGAGGGGAGGACACAGTCACCACTTACTACAGATAGGTCCGAGGGCAGTGACACAGACCAATTACATTATCTAGGTAAAGCGGGCGAGGACTAGGCCATCGACTTATGATACACAGGCCATTAATACCGTATGCGGAACGGACAGAGAGTCCTACACTTAACTACAGGTAATGGAAGGAGGTGGCCAGCGGTCCATTAGCTACGGTAATGAGGCATGGAGGGACAGCAGCGGACCATTAACTAAGTGAATGCGACAAGCCAAGGTAAGCGAGGAGCCAGGAGCCATTACTTACAGAGTAATGGGGAGGAACAGGAGCCTACTACAGGTAATAGGAGACAGAGGACCGGAGCCATTACTACAGGTATGAGGAGCGGAGGAACAGGAAGCCATACTACAGGTAATGAGAGGACACAGGGCTACACAGGAGGGGGACCAGGACTTACTCACAGGAATGAGAGGAGGACCAGGACCATTATACAGGTACATGAAGCAGCTGCACAGTGGAGCTCATTACTACAAGTAATCGAGAGGAGGAAGCGAGAGCCATTACTCGTAATGGGGAGGACAGGAGTACATGCCGGAAGGAGAGACACAGGACTCCATTACTAGCGTAATGGAGAGACAGCACACAGGAGCCATTACTACAGTAATGAGAGGCACGGCACAGATCAGTAACTGACAAGGGGTATGAGAGGGACCCAGGAGCCATTACCTGACAGGTAATGAGGGGACTCGAGGTGAGCATTATTAGTGACGCATTACTAGAAAGGGAATGATGAGAGCACAAGGAGCATTACCAGGTAATGAGGAGCACAGGCATTCCTCAGTTATGAGCAGGACAGAGGAGCCATACTACAGGTAATGCAGAGGAGACACGGAGCCATACTAAAGGTAATAAGGAGGAAACAGGAGCATTACTACAGGTAATGAGGGGAAGGACACAGGAGCCATTACTTACATGTAATGTAGGGGAGGCACACAGGAGCCATACTACAGGTCAATGAGAGGGGGACACAGGAACCATTACTACAAGGTAATGAGAAGGAGCAGAGGACCCAACACAGGTATGGGAGCCGGACCAGTACTACAGGAATGAGGGGAGAGCAGAGCCATTACTACAGGTAAATGAGTGGGGACACAGGAGGCCCTACTACAGGGAATGAGGGGGGACACAGGCGGCATGACTACAGGTAAGAGAGGGCGGACACCGGCAGCCATTACTTAAGGTTAATGAGAGGAGGGAACAGGAGACCCATTAGTACAGGTAATGAGAGGAGGACACAGGAGCCATTACTGACAGGTAATGAGAGGAGGACAAGGAGCCATTACTACAGTTAATGAGGGGAGGAAGAGGAGCCATACTAACGGGCTTAATGAGGGGAGGACACAGGAGCATTACTCAGGTAATAGAGGAGGACACAGGAGCCAAACTACAGGTAATGAGAGGAGGCACAGAAGCCATACTACAGGTAATGAGAGGAGGACACGAGCCATCTAAGGTTAATGTGAGGGGAGGACACAGGAGCCATTACTCAGTAATGAGCGGAGGACACAGGCGGACTACAGGTAATGAGAGGGAGGGCACCAGAAGCCATTACTACAGGTAATGATGAGGAGGACACAGGAGCCATGATACGGTAATGAGAGGAGGGACACAGGAGCCATTACTACAGGGAAATGAGAGGAGGACACAGGAGCCATGAATAAGGTAATGAGGGGGAGACACAGGAGCCAGACTACAGGTAATGGAGGGGAGAACAGGAAGCCATTAATCAGGTAATGAGGAGGAGGACACAGGAGCCTTAATACAGGTAATGAGGGGAGGGGACCAGGGCCATTCTACTACAGGTAATGAGGGTGAGGGACACAGGAGCCCCAGTACTCAGGTAATGCAGAGGAGGACAACAGGAGCCATTACTACAGTAATGCGAGGCGGACACAGGGCCCTTACTACAGGCAATGAGAGGAGGACAGAGGAGCCATTACTACAGGTACTGATAGGAGGAAGAGGAGCCATTATACAGGAATGAGGGGAGGACAGCAGGAGGCAGCCATACTAAAGGTTTTTAAAAAAAAAATGAGGGAGGACACAGGAAGCCACCTACAGGTAAGGAGAGGAGGACACAGGAGCATTACTACAGGTAATTAGAGGAGGAACAGGAGCCATAATACAGGTAAAGAGGAGTACACGGAGCCCATACTACAGGTGATGAGAGGAGGACACAGGAGCCATACTACGTAATGAGCGGCGGACACAGGAGCCCATTTACTACAGGTAATGAGGAGGAGGACACAGGCGCAGTACCTACAGGTAGAGAGGAGGACACAGGAGCCATTACTACAGATAATGAGAGAGGACACAGAAGCCATTACTCCAGGTTCCTGAGGGAGGGCCCAGCGGAGCATTTACTACAGGTAAGAGAGGCGGGCCACAGGAGCCCATACTCCAGGTAATGCGAGCGGACAGAGGAGCCCAATACTACAGGTAAGGAGGGAGGCGGGGACAGAGGACGCCATTCCCGGTAGTGGGCGGCAGGAACAGGAGCCATCCTACCGGTAATGAGGCGGCGGGCCCCAGGAAGCCATTCCTCCCGGTCTGAGGGGCGGACAGCGCGCATTACTACCAGGGTAATGAGAAGGACACAGGCGCCATTATAACAGGTACTGGAATGAGGGGCGGACCCAGGCAGCCATTATACCGGTAATGAGGGGGGCACCGGTAGCCATTACTTACCGTAAGGAGAGGAGGACACAGGAGCCCTTATACAGGTAATGGAGGCGGGACAGAGAGCCATACTTAAAGGTAATGAGCGGCGGCCAAGGCGCCATACTACAGGTCATGAGAGGGTACACAGGAGCCTAACTACAGGCCAGAGGGGAGGACCCGGCGCCTTCCTACAGGTCACCGAGGGGAGGACACAGGTAGCCAGTAGACAGGTAATGAGGTGCGGCACGGAGCATTACTACCGGTCCGAGGGAGCCAAGGAGCCTTCCTCCAGGTCATGAGGAGGGACCCAGGCGCCATTACTTACCGGTAATGCGAGGCTGGACCCTGGGAGACCTTCCACGGTAATGAGGGGGGCCGAGGACCATTCCTACCGGTAATGAGGGGAGGACCAGGCGCCATTCTCCAGGTCCTGCGCGGAGGCCCCGGCGCATTCTACAGGTCATGAGGGGCGGAACAGGAGCCATTACTACATGTAATGAGCGGAGGACGGACCGCGGAAGCCATTATCAGGTCAGAGGGAGGGACACCGGAGCCCATTACTACCGGTAATGAGAGGCGGCCCGAGGAGCCCCTTCTCCCGGTACTGACGGGGAGGACCCCGGAGCATTCCCCCGGTACATGGAGGGGAGGAACACAGGGCCATTACTACGGTAATGGAGGAGGACGCGGAGCCTTACCTCCGGTCATGAGGGGAGGACACCGGAGCATTACCGGCATGCGGGGAGGAAGATGAGCCGTCCTCCCGGTCCCTGCGGGGCGGACCAGGAAGCTTACTACAGGTATGAGGTGAGGACACAGGAGCCTTACTTCCTAATGGGGAGGCCACCAGAGCCATTCCTACAGGTAATGAGGGGAGGACAAGGGAGGCAGCCATTACTCCAGTATGAGGGGGGGGGACCCAGGCGCCATCCTCCTAGGTCCTGCGGGCGGACAAGGAGCCCTTACTACGGTAATGAGGGCGGACACAGGAGACCATACTCCCGGTAATGAGGAGGCGTGCCCCCCGGGCGCCCTACTCAGGTACTGCGAGGGGACAAGGAGCCATTCCTAAGGTAAGAGCGGAGGACCCCAGGACCCTTATCAGGTAATGAGGGGGAGGACACAGGAGCAGTACTAAGTTAATGAGAGGAGGCAAGGGCCATTACTCCAGGTACTGAGAGGCGGACCCCCAGGAGCCCCTTACTCCCGGTAAATGAGCGGCGGACATGGAGCCAGCCATTATTACAGGTAAGGAGAGGGGACACAGGAGCAATCCTACTACAGGTTAATTGAGGTGGCGGAACAGGCGCCATGCACTACGGTAATGACGAGGAGGACAGGAGCCATACTACAGGTACATGAGAGGAGGACACAGGAGTCATACTACAGGTAATGAGAGGAGACAGGAGCATTCACAGGTAATGGACAGGAGGATGACCGGAAGCATACTACGTAATGAGGGAGGAAGAGGAGCATTACGACAGGTAATGAGGGGAGGACACAGGCGCATATACAGCCCGGTAATGACGAGGCTCAGCGTGAGGCAGGATGGCAAACACATATGTACCTGCTTGCCCTCACAGGCTTAGAAATCTCGGGAAACAAGGTGCACTGCATCTCACATGTCTTCATCACTAGTGGACCGGCGGCACTGGGGTCTTAGTACAGCTTGCTGGCTCGAACCGAGTAATTCTATGTGGATGTAATGTAGATGTATTGGCCGTATCTGAACCCTTCTCCTCTGTATATACCAGTCCACATTTTAATCTTGTTGTACTTGTTACCCTACTGTCACGCGTCATATTCCCATATAGATTGCATCAGACAAGTCCTCAGTCGCTTAGTGTCGTCGCTCCACATTCTTTTTTTGCATCCATGATCTGCCGGTTCCTTTGGTTATTCGGTTGTTCTAGAGAGGAACAGACTGTGATGCAATAACCTACGAGTGGAGCCGATATGGTTTCCCTGAGAAATGAGGCGCCACGAACATCGCAGACGCCCAAGATGATCTTACTGCTGAGCTTTGGCTGCCGGTCCAGAGAACTTCTGTATCTTCACTGTCATATATCTTGTGGAAGAAACAAATTTTCTCAAGACTGATGGATCAGAAATTCTTGGCCAAAACAAACTACGGATCGGACAGAGTCATTGACGCAGGTCTTTCCACCTATAAAAATGAGGTACAAAACCACATTGCCGGCTTCTGAGGCTTGAATCTGCGGCATCATAATGCACCACCACTCACTGTTCTGTAGGCCGAAACCTGGGCTCATAGAGCTAGAGCCTGTATAAGTACCCACTACTCACCAGCCGTCGATCCTAGGGTCACAGTGTCATTGGCAAGAGTCTGTCGGAGTCAGTATATTCATCCGTGTACTCACCTTCTACCAGCTCCAGAGGCCCTGACGGTCACACAGTTCATACTGGCTAGAGCGTTGGGATCATATATATCCACCAAAGCATGACACCATCCCACGTAAGTCCTAGGGCACACAGGTGTAAACACTAGGCGCTAGACATGGGATCCATATATACCGACCACACAATCACCATCCCCCCGAACGCCTGGGGATCACACACCACGTGTCATACGGGCCTAGAGCTGGGGGTCAATATATCCCGACCACATTCACCAGCCTCCAGAGGCCTGGGGTCACACAATGGTCATAGGGCTATAGTGGGGGTCATATATACCACACATCACCACTCCAATGCTGGGGTCACACAGGTCATAGGGTAGAGCTGGGATCTATATACCACCTACATCTCACCCCGCTGATCCAGAGGCCACTTTGGCAGTCACCATTGGTCCTAGTGGGTCTAGAGTGCTGGGATCACTAATACCCAACCCACAGTTGTACTAGCACCTCACACCACGCTTCCAGACGCCCTGGGTCACATCAGGTGACTGTGAGTGTCACATAGGTGTGGCCCTTTTACAAAAGCCTGGGGTCTAGATACCAGACCACATCACCAGCTCCAGAAGGCTATGAGGTGAGTTCTACAGACAAAGGAAAAGCCGGTGTACCAAGTATTAGACGTCGAGCTGGGATCATATATTAACCAGCCCTTATCTGCCCATGGGGAACTATGAGACAATGCACCACGCACCCAGACGTCTGCACTGGGGTCACACAGGGTCATAGGCTAAGCTGTGGGATCTATATTACCCAAGCCTGACTCTGCAGACCACCAATTCACACACAGCGTCACAAGGCCTTGTGGTCATAACCACGGGGTCGTTTAGGCTATGCCTCTGGGATCCATAAGTATACCTCCACCACACTCCCCATTCCAAGCCTTAGGTCACCAGGGTCATAAGTGCTAGAGCATGGGATCATTCTAGCACCCACCCCGACATCACCAGCTCCAGAGTCACCTGTGGGGGATCACAACAGTTTCCATTAGAGCTAGAGCTGGATCATCTGACCGCGCCAGCACACCATTTCCAGCTCCAGAGGCCTGGGGTCACACGCGGTCATAGGGGCGAGAGCTGAGCGGATCATATATACCCCTACAATCACCAGCCCCTTTCCAGAGCCTGGGGTCACACCACCCAGGGGTCTAGGGCTAATAGGCTTGGATCATATATACCACCACTATCACCAGCTCCAGAGGCCTAGGGTTCACACCGGGTCAAGGGCTAGAGCCTGGGCATAATATACCTCAACCACTATCCACCAGCTCTCCAGAGAGGCCTGGGGGTCAACAGTTTCTCCATCAGGCTAGAGCTGGGATCAATATACCACCCATCCCCACTCCAGAGGCCTGGGGTCACACAGTGTCATAGGGCTAGACTGGGATCACGATATACCACCGAACAATCACCAGCTCCAGAGGCCTTGGGGCACACAGGTCACAGGGCTAGAGCTGGGATCATGATATAACCCCACATCACCAGCTCCAGAGGGCCTCTGCGGGTCACACATGGCATAGGCTTGAGCTGGGATCATATAACCCCATACATCACCACTCCATAACCGTGGGGGGTGCACACAGGGTCATAGGGCTAGACGCTGGGTCATATATACCTATCAACCTACTTCACCAGCTCCAGAGACCTGTGGTCACAGGTCATAGGGCTAAGCTTGATCAATAGATACCCTGTGACCCACCCCTCACCAGGCTCCAGAGCCCTGAGTTCACACATCGTCATGGGGAGAAAGAAGGGTCATAGGTTACCACCAACTTTCACCACCCAGGTCCTAGGGTCACACGTGTCATAGGGCTATAGCTGGGTCCATAAGTACCAACCTCCACATCACTAGCTCTGGAGACCTGGGGGTCCACATCGGGGTCGCCACCATCATCAACTCGTTCTCTGGAGCCATTAGCACTGGGATCCATCACACACAGGTCCTGGTGGGTTAGAGACTGGTAAATTGCGAGGATACCGCTGACCACTATCCAGGCCAAAGAGTCCCGGGTCATCATGGTCATAGGGCTGATCTCTGGTCCATAGGTACCAGAAACATCTACCCAACCACGGAGTCCGGGGCACACAGGGTCCTGGGGTTAGAGCTGGGTCATAGCCTCAGAGCTGGTGATGTGGTTGGGAACCTGACACTGGTCACACGACACATAGTCATGGTTCTAGATCTGTGTCATGGGTACCACCCCACCACATCACTCACCAAGGAGTCCTCGGTGGGATCACACAGGTCATGGGGTATTTAGCGCTGGGTCATACTCCTCCATGAGCCTGAGTTGATGGTGGGGTACTCGTTGCACTGCGGGACACCACACATAGTCATTGGGTCTATAATCTGGGGGTCCTGGGTACCATCCACATGCATCCATACCCACGGATCTCCTGGGTCACACAGGGTCATGGGGTAAGAGCTGGGTTGTAGGTACTCCATTACATTCACCAACCTAGGAGTCCTTGGGTCACACAGGGTCATGAGGTTTAGAGCGGGTTGTAGGTACTGGATACATCAACACCCCGTCTGTAGACTGAGGCCTGGGTCATAGGTGTAGAGCGGGGTGGGTAAGGTTGCTTTGTGATAATAACCAGTTTTTCCCTTGTGCTACTCTAGATGTCTCCCTTGTACTGAGTCTTTGGCTTTGTACAGGACAGTGATATAGTGGTCCGTGCTACTGAGGCCACAGACCCATCGGTCGCTCAGCTTAGTACCCCTTTCCTCCTCCTCAAAGATCCCTAACTTCCGGAGCAGGTGCAAAGGCGACTCCGTGCACTGCTGCCTCCCAGACCTTCAGTTCATGTTCTTATTGTGTCTATGTATTCTTGTTTAGTCTAATTAAATGAATTATTATAATACAAGATTCCTCTCCGCGCGCCTGCCGGATGAAAAGCGCA
This sequence comes from Engystomops pustulosus, assembly GCA_019512145.1. Taxonomy (NCBI): domain Eukaryota; kingdom Metazoa; phylum Chordata; class Amphibia; order Anura; family Leptodactylidae; genus Engystomops; species Engystomops pustulosus. The sequence goes on from WNYA01001142.1 coordinate 22,463, forward strand.
TACAACTCGACTGAAATAAAGAAATCCAAAAAATAAAAAGGCTTAATCACTTCAACAAAGTGCGAAATAAATATGGGCCGGGGGCGGGCCTGTTATGACTACATGGGCGGGGGCCCGCACCCTGTCTGGCTGCGTGTCGTGGGGGGGGGGGGCGCGCTGCCATTAGTTTTTATTTTTCTCTCTGCACAGGTGTCACTGAAGCGGGTGTCCTCTCTTCCTGCGTCCACCTGCAGGTGACCTGTCACCTCCTGACCCTCGGTCTTGTGCCCCTCATCTTCTTTCGAGCTGTGTTGTGGATTTGCAATTCTCATGTTCTTCCCTCATCTTATAATCGACGCTGCTAGCGCCGATGGTCCGTCAGGTGTAGTGCGAGGGCGTCCGCTGCCTATAATAAAGTATTGAGTACAAGATCTCCCCACTTAGAACGTGAAGTCACTGTTCCATCCAGGCGACCCTCACTAGGCAGACTAAGCTGGAGCACCGATACCCAGGAAGGTCTGATGACCTACGTAATGGCTCCTGTGGATCCTGCCCCTCATATCCGTGGGTATGGCTCCTCTGTCCTCCCCTCATTCAACCTTGTAGTATGTCCCTCCTGTGTCCTCGCCCTCATTACCTGTCAGTAAGGGCCTCGTGTCCTCCCTCAGTACCGTTGTAGTAATGGCTTCCTCTGTCCCTCCCTCGCATTACGTAGTATGGTCCGTCTGTCCTCCTCTCATTACCTGTAGTACTGGCCTTCCTGTGTCCTCTCGCCCTCATCTACCGGTAATAATGGCTCCCTGTCCTCCTCCCTCATTTACCTGTAGTAATTTGCGCTCCCTTTCTGATATTCTCACTGTCATTACCTGAGTAAAGTGGCTCTGTGTCCTTCACCTCTCATTGACCCTGTAGTAATGGCTCCTTTGTCCCTCCTCTCATTACCTGTAGTTAATGGCTTCCCTGTGTCCTCATCCGTCTCATTACCTGTAGGTATGTGGCTCCTGTGTCCGCTCCCCCTCATTACCTGTATGTACTTGGCTTCCCGTGTGTCCCTCCTTCGCCTCATTACCGTTCGTGTAAGCTGGCTCCTGTTCCCTTCCTCTCATTAACCGTGTAGTATGGGCTCCTGTCTCCCTGCCTCGTAAGTCATACCATTCTCCTGTAGTAAGTGCTCCTGTGGGTCCCCCTCTCATTACTGTAGTAATGGCTTCCCTGTGTGTGTCCCCCGCACCTCCACTTACCCTTGTATGGCTCCGGTGTCCCTCACTCTCTTACCTGTAAGTAAGGCTCTGTGGTCCGTCCTCTCTCATTACCTGTGAGTCAGATCGCTCCTGTGTCCTCCTCTCATTACCTGTAGTATGTCTCCTGTGTTCCTCCTTCCCCTCATTACCTGTAGTAATGCTCCTAGTGTCCTCCCCTCATTACCTGTATTAATGGCTCCTGTGTCCGCCACCTCTCATGGACCGTGTAGTAATGGCTGTCGTGTGTCACTCCCCTCATTTCCCTGTAGTATGCTCCTGTGTCCTCCGCTCATTAATCTCTTTAAGATAATGGTCTCACTGTGTCCCTCACACCTCATTACGACTGTAGTATGGCTCCTGTGTCCTTCCGCCCCTCATTACCCTAGTGAATGCGCTCCTCTGTCCGCCCCTCAATTACCTGTAGGATGGCTCCTGTGTCCTCCCCCATTACCCTGGGAGGCAAGGCTCCTCGGTCCCTCCTCGCATTACCTACCTGTAGGAAAGGGGCGCCGTGGCCCGCCCCTCATGCTGTAGTAATGGCTCCGGTGTCCTCTACCCTCATTCCTTGTATTAATGTGCTCCTCTGGCTTTCCTCTCCATTACTCTGTAAGTAATGGCTCCTGTTGTCCTCTCCTTATCATTACCTGTAGTAATTCTTCCTCTGGCTCCTCGTCTTACTGTAAGTCCATGGCTCCTGTGTCCCTTCCCCCTCAGTACCTGTAGGAATGGCTCCTGTGTCCTCCTCATTACCTGTAGTAATGCTCCTGTGTCCGCCCCTCATTACCTGTAGTAATGCTCCTCTGTCCCTTTCCCTCATTACTTTTTAGTAATGTGCTCCCTTGTCCTCCTCTCATTACCTGTAGTAATGGCTCCTGTTCCTCGTGCGACCCTCATTACCTCTAGTAACTGGCTCCGTAGTGTCCTCCTCATCATGATCCTGTCACTCAAGTGGCTCGGTTCCGCGCCCCTCGACCTCATACCTTAGTACTGCATCCTGGTGTCCTTCGCTCTCCCCCTCTTCCCTGCAGAATAATGGCGCTCCTGTGTCCTCCCCGCATTCCTGGTATGTTAATCGGCTGTTCCTGTGTCCCTCTCATGAACCTTAGTATTTGCTTCCCGTCGTCCTACCTCTCATTACCTGTAGTAATGGGCTCCTCTGTCCTCCGCTCATGTCAACCCATGTAGTATAATGGCTCCTGTGTCCTCCTCTCATTATGTGCTCTGTAGTAATGGCTCCTGGGCACCTTGTGTCCTCTGACCCATAAGTTCCCCCTGAGGTTAATGGCTCCGTGTGTCCTGCACCAGCATTACCTGTAGAATGGACGCTTTCGCCTGTGTCCTCTCATTACCTGTAGTAAGGCTCCTCTGTCCTCCCCAGTTCTACTTCCTTTGTAGTAATGGTGCCTCCTGTGTCATCCCACTCTCATTTACCTGTGTAATGGCTTCCTGTGTCCCTCCTCCACCCACTACCTGATAGTAATGGCTCCTCTGTCCTCCTCTCCAATTACCTGTATTATTGCGTCCCCTTCGTGCTCCGTCCTCCTCCATTACCTGTAGTAATCGGCTCCATGTGTCCTCCTCTCATTACCTGTCAGATAATGGCTCCTCTAGTCCTCTCCCTCATTCGAATTACCTGTATAATGGCTCTCCCTGTGTCCCTCCTCACTCATTACTTAGTAAATGTGGCTCCTCGTGATATGATCCTCCTCTCTACCTTAGTAATGGCTCCTATGTGTCCCTCCCTCAGTACCGTACCTGGAGTCAAAATGATACTCCTTGCGTCCGCCCCATTAGTTCCACATCTACCTTGTAGTACTGCAGTGGCTCCGGTGTCCTCCTCTCATCTGATAGATCTGGCTCCTGTGTCCTCTCATCCATTACCCACTGTTGAGAATGGCTCCTTGTCACTCCTCACTCTCCATTACCTGTTAGTAATGGCTCCTGTGTCCTCCTCTCATTACTCTGTAGTAATGGCTCCTGTGTCCGCCCTCCATTTCCGGTACCAGTTAATGGCTGCTCTCTGTCCTCCCTCATTACCTGTAGAATGGCTCCTCTGGCTCTCCCTCATCATTACTGTATGTAATGGCTCCTCTGTCCTTCACTCGTCGATTTAACCTGTATTAATGGGCTCCTGTGCCTCCCTCCTCTCATTACCTGGAGTAAGGCTCCTGTGTCCGTCCCTCGCATCTTACCACCTGTAGTAAGGCTCCGGTCTCCCGCTCTGAACCCCCTCATGTGAACACTGTCAGTAATTGGGCTCCTGTTGCGTGCCGCTAAAACACTCTCATTACCTTCGTTAATTGGCTCCTGTGTCCTCCTCACCTTTACCCTGTGTAAATGGCTCCTAGTGCCTCTTTCACCCTTTCCCGACTTCTACACAAGTGTCGTAGTCAGTGTCCTCCTGTGTCCTCCCCTCATTACCTGTAGTATGGCGTCCTTTGTCCTCCTCTCATTCCCTGTAGTAATGCTCCTTTGTCCCTCCTCTCATTACCTGTAGTTAAGGCTCCTGTCGTCTCGGCTTCATTACCTGTAGTAATGGCGTTCTGTGCCCTCCCTCTATTTCATTACTCTTCGTTTAGTAATGGCTCCTGCTCGTCTCCCGCTCATTAACCTGTAGTAATGGCCTCCCTGTGGTCCCTCCCCTCAATTACCTGTAGTAATGGCCTCTTGTGTCCTCCTCCATTCCCGGTAAGTATGGCTTCTGTGCCCGTCCCTCCTCATTACTGTAGTAATTGCTCCTTGTCCTCTCTCATTTCCTGTAGTACATGGCTCTGTGGCCTCCCCTCATTACCACCTTTAGTATGGCTGTCCTCTTCCCTCCGCTGCATTACCTAGCGTAATGGCTCCCCTTGTTTTCACTCCTGCTTCATTACCTGTAGTAATGGCTCCTGTGTCCTCCTCTAAGTTCTCTTACCATGTGAGGATAATGGCTCCTGTCTCCTCTCTCTCATTACACCTTGCGTAGCTAAACGGTGCTGCCTGTGTCCTCCCCTCATTACCTTGTAGTGTGATTGGCATCCTGTGTTGCCCCGCTACCCATCATTGACCGCCCCCTTGTAGTAATGTCATTCCTGTGTCCCCCACCTGCATTGACCCGATGATAGCTCATGGTCGCGCCTGTGGCCTCGTAACCCCTCTCATGACCTGTAGTAAGGGCTCCTGCGTCTCGCTCTTCATTGACTGTAGTATTGGCTCCTCCTCATGGCCCTCCGCTCAGTACCTATAGTAATGCTCTGTGTCCTGCCCTCATCATTACGCTGTAGTAATGGCTCTGTGTCCTCCCCTCATTACCTGTATAATGAAATGGACTCCTGTAGTCCTCCCCCTTCAGTACTGGCTAGGGATAATGGCTCCTTTCCTCCTCTCATTACACCTTGTTACCGGCTTCTCTTGTGTTCCTCATCATTACACCTGTAGTAATATGGCTCACTCTGGCCGCCCAGTCACACCTTGGAGGTCTCTGTTGCTTGCACACTGTGGCCTCACGCTCATAACCGGTAGTAATGGCTCGCGGTCCTCGCTCTCAGGACCGTAGTCATGAGTCGTACTGGCCCTCCTCTCATGACCCGGCGAGGTAATGGCTCCGGGTGGCCGCCTCGTCAGGACCGGTAGTAAGGGCTCCGTGGCCGCTCATTACCGGTAGGGAAGGGCTCGGTGGCCTCCGCCGTGCATGACCTGAGACGGGAAGAGGAAGCCGGGGGCGGCGCGCAGTACCGGGGTCGGAAAATGACTCCGGGGGGTCCTGCGCGCAACCGGAAGGAAGGCGCCGCCGTCCTCCGCGCAGTACCTGTAGTAACAAGGGCGGGCCTGTGTCCCGTTCCTCCTCATGTACCCATGTTAGTAATGGCTCCTGTTGTCTCTGCTCTCATTACCTTGTAGTAAATGGCTCCTGTTCCGCCTCCATAGCCTGGTAGGTAATGGCTTCCTGTGTCCTCCTACTCTCATTACCTTTAGTAATGGCTCCTGGTCCTTCTCCCTCCTTACCTGTAGTCATGGCCCTGTGTCACCCCTCATTACCTGTATAATTTGCTCCTTCGTCCTCCGCTTTCATATACCTGTACGGAATGCCTCCTGGTCCCCTTCCTCCATTCACCTGTAGTAATGGCTCCTGGTCCTCCCTCCCCTCATTACCTGTAGTATGGCTCCTGTACCCCCTGTCATTCCTGTAGTATGGCTGCTCCTGTGCCCCCTCCTCTTCATTACCTGTATAATGGCCTGTTCCTCTCTCATTACCTGGAGTAATGGCTCCTGTGTCCCTCCCCCCATTACCTGTAGTATGGCTTCCTGTGTCCTCCCCTCATTACATTATAATGGCTCCTGTGTCCCATCGCTCTCCTGTGCGCCGTGTAGTATCTTTGGCTCCTGTGATCCTCCCCTCATTACCTGTAGACAATGGCTCCTGTTCCTCCCATCATTTACGCTGTAGTAATGCTCCTTCCTGTGTCCTCCTCGCATTACCTTAAGTAATGGCTCCTGTGTCCTCCCCGCATTATCCTGATTATGGCTCCGTGTTCCTCCCTCATTACCTGTAGTATGCTTCCTCTGTTCCTCATCCTCTTACCTGTAGTAATTGGCTCCTGGTGTCCTTCTTCCCTCATTAACTGTAGTAATTGCTATCCTGTGTCACTGTACCTCTCATTATCTTATATGTATACGGCTCACTGTGTCGATCTCTCATTACCCTGTAGTAAAGCTTCCTGTGTCCGCCCCTCATTACCTGTAGTAATGGCTCCTGTGATCCTCCCCTCATTACCTGTAGTAGGGGCTCCCTGTGTCCTCCTCTCATTACCTGTAATAATGGTCTCGAAGCTCCTGTTCCTCCTCATCATGACCTGATAGTAATGGGCTTCCTGTGTCCTCACCCTGCTGTAAACATACATTAACACCATTGACTAGTATAGTAGGCTCACTCTGTCCTCCTCTCATATACCTGTATGTAATGGCTCCATGTGTCCTCCCCTCATTCCTGTAGTAATGGCTACTGTGTCCCCTCTCATTCCCTGTAGTTAAGGGCTCTGTGGTCTCCCCTCATTAACCTGTAGTAATGGCTCCTTGTCCCTCCTTCGCATAACCGTAGTATATGGCTCCTGTGTCCCTCCAACCCTCATTACCTGTAGTACTCGGCTTTCCCTGTTGGTCCCTCCCCCCCCTCATTACCTGTAGTACACTAAGGCTCCTGTGCTCCTCCTCGCTCATATACCTATAGTAATTCCCTGGCCTCCTGTTGTTCCTCCTCTCACGTCACTGTAGTAATGGTCTCCCTGTGTCCTCCCGCCTCCTTCCCTCTGTAGTAAAGCGCTCGTGCGTGCTCCTCCCCTCATCATTACCTAGTGGATCACTGGAGAGTGTGCTTGTGTCCGCCCCATCCTCGGGGATAGAAAAAAAAATTTCCCACTCCCTACCTGCATCCCCTGCCCTCCGCATGACCTGTGAGTAATGCGCCTGTGCCGACCGCGTTCATGTACGCGCTATATATGGCTCCTACTGTCCCTCCTCCATTCCTGTAGTATTGTGCTTTCCTGTGCCCATCTGACCTCTCTTTACCTGTAGTAATGGCTCCTGCATAGTCCCCTCACTCTCGTACCTGTATTAAGCAGTGTGCGGCACAGTCCTGTGTCCTCCTCCGCATCTACACTTTAGTTAAGGGCCATCCGGGTCCACTCCCCTCATTACCTGTATGGTAAGCTTCGGTGTGTCCGCTCCCACCACTTCATTTTCCCTGTAGTAATGCCCCGTGTTCCCCTCCCCCTCCATTACCTGTGAGTAATGGCTCCTGGCTGTCCTCCTCCATTACCATGTAGTACTGGCTCCTCTGCCTCTGTCCCTCATCCCCCCCTCATTACCCTGTTAGGATGCTCGCTGGTGGCTCCGCCTCGGTCATTACCTTACGTTACTGCTCCTTAGTTTCCTTCCTCTCACCTCGCATTACCTGCCTAGTATACTTGGCTCCTCTTTCCTCCTCTCAATTAATTTACTGTAGTAATTGGCTCCTGTGTCCTCCCCTCATTACCAGTAGTAATGGCTCCCTTGCGTACCGTTCCTCTCCTCTCATATCTCCGTAGTCATGGGGGCTCCTGTGTCCTCCTCATCCATTACCTGCTAGTACTGGGCTCCTTGTGTCCTCATCCCCCTCCTCATCACCTTAGGTAAAGTAGCTCTTGTGTCCTCCCTCATCTTCATTACCCATTTTTGTAGTAATGGTGTCTCGCTGTGTCCCTCCTTCTTCTCTTCCCCGTGTAGTAAAAGGCTCTTGCTTGTCCTCCTCTCATTGCTGTATGGTAATGGGCCTCCTGTGTCCTCCTCTCATTACTGCTGTAGTATTGCTCCCTCTGTCCTCCTCCATTTCCTGTAGTATGGCTCCTGTGTCCTCCCCCCATGACCTGGTGTGTCGGATAATGGCTCCTGTGTCCTCCTCTCTTATCTGTAGTTAATTGTCTCGTGTGTCCCGCTCCTCTTCATTACCATGTACATAAGGTCTCACTGACAGTCCTTCTCTAATTACCTCGTAGTAATGGCCCTGTGTCCGCTACCCTCGTACCTGTAATATGGCTCCTGTGTCGCGTCACACACGCATTATCACTTGTAGTAAGGGCTCACTCCGTCCTCTGTCCTCCTCTCATTTTTCCACTGTTAGTAATATCGGTGCTGCCTCCTCTGTCCTCCGCGACGTCCCCCTTCATTACCGAGTATTAAATGGCTCCTCTCGATGCCTCGCTCTCATTTCCTGTAGTAATGCTACACTCTAGTTCGCCTCCTCTCATTACACTGATAGTAATGGCTCCTTGTGTCCTTATCCTCGACTTTACCTGTTTTATAATGGCTCCTTGGTGGTCCCCTCCTCTTCACTTACTTGTAGTAATGGCCACCCTTCCTCTGTCCTCCTCTCATTTCCTGTAGTAATGGCCTCCTCTGTTCCTCCTCTCATTACCTGTCGTAAGGCTCCTGTGTCCCTCCTCTCATTACCTGTAGTAAATGGGCTCCTGTTGTCCTCCCCCTCATTACCGGTTATTAAGGCCTCCTGTGTCCTCCTCTCATTACCTGTAGTAATGCGTCCTGTGTCCTCTCCCGTCATTACCTGTCGTAAATGGCTCCTGTGTCCTCCCCTCATTAACTGTAGTAATGGCTCCTGTGTCCCTCACCCAATTACCTGTCGTATGGCTCCTGTGTCCTCCTCTCTCATTACCTGTAGTATGCTCCTGAGTCCTCCTTCACATTACCTGTAGTAATGGCTCTGTGTCTCCCTCATTACCGTAGTAATGGCGCCTGAGTCCTCCTCTCATTACCTGTAGTAATGGCTCCTCTGTCCTCCTCTAGGTACTGTACATGCACCCAGATACACCCTCCTCAACATTTACCTGTATTTAACATTGCAGTGATCTACTTGTGCAGTGCTCCTCCCTGTGTATAACGCTGTTGTCCTCAACGGTCCTTACATACGAAGTGCTCCTCATACACACTCCCTGTGTATAACCACGCCTGTTTGAGTGCTCGTCCTTGTAGGTCGTGCTCCTCCCTGTGTATAACGCTGTTGTCCTCTCCTTGTGCAGTGCTCCTCCCTGTGTATAACGCTGTTGTCCTCTCCTTGTGCAGTGCTCCTCCCTGTGTATAACGCTGTCGTCCTCTCCTTGTGCAGTTGCTCTCCTCCCTGTGTATACCGCTGTTGTGCTCTCCTTGTGCAGGTGACTCCTCCCATCCCTGTGTATAACCGTCTGTGTGCTCTCCTTGTGCAGTGCTCCTCCCTGTGTATCACGCTGTTTGTCCTCCCCCCTTGTGGGGCAGTGCTCCTCCCTGTGTTAACGCTGTTGTCCTCTCCTTGTACAGTGCTCCTCCCTGTGTATAACGCTGTCCGTCCGCCATTCCTTGTGCAAGTGCTCCTCCACTGTGTTAACGCTGTTGTCCTCTCTTGTGCAGTGCTCCTCCCTCGTGTTAACGCTGTGGTCCTCTACCTTCCTTTGTGCGTGCTTACTCTCCTCGTGTAATAACGCTGTTGTACCTCCGTGAACGGAATACCTTGTGCAGATGCCTCCTCCCTGTTTTTTTTTGGTAGGAACGCTATTTGTCTCCTTCCAACCTGTTAGAAACAACGTTTGGATTGTCCTCATGCCCTCGTGTGGACATGCTTCTTCTCTCCCTGGGTATAACGCTCGTTTGTCCTCTCCTTGTGCATGCTCCTCCCTCGTTGTCTAACCGGCTGTTGTGCTACTCCTCACACCTTGGGTATAAAATACCGGCTAGTTTGTTCCTCGAACACTATGGGCCCTTCCTTGTACATCTGCTGCCTCCCTGTGTATAATCGCTGTTCTTGTCTTCCTCCAGGCCTTCCTCTGTAGCAGTGATTCGTCCCTGTGTATAATCGCTGTTGTCCTCTCCTTTGTGCCGTCACTCCAATTTCCCTCCCTCCCCTGTGTATATCACCGTCTGTTGTGCTCCTCCCGGTGTATAACGCTGTTGTCCACCAAACTCATGTGCAGAGTCCCTCCCTGTGTATAACGCTGTTGTGCTCCTCCCTGTGTATAACGCTGTTGTCCTCTCTCCTTTTCAATGGCTTTCTCTCTTCTCCCTGTGTATAACGCTGTTTGGTCCTCTCTCTTGTGCAGTGCTCTCCTCCCTGTGTATAACGCTGTTGTGCTCCTCCCTGTGTATAACGCTGTTGTGCTCCTCCCTGTGTATAACGCTGTTGTGCTCCTCCCGTATATAACGCTGTTGTGCTCCTCCCTGTGTATAACGCTGTTGTCCTCTCCTTGTGCAGTGCTCCTCCCTGTGTATAACGCTGTTGTGCTCCTCCCTGTGCAGTGCTCCTCCCTGTGTATAACGCTGTTGTCCTCTCCTTGTGCAGTGCTCCTCCCTGTGTATAACGCTGTTGTGCTCCTCCCTGTGTATAACGCTGTTGTCCTCTCCTTGTGCAGTGCTCCTGGGCCGTCTCCTTCCTGTCGGATCTCTTTGCGCTGCTGAATTCCTATTCGCCTACGACTGATTTGACTTGCTTTTGGGGCACTTCCTTCCGGAATCTTCCGGTGATCTCCCGGTCGCTCGGATCTTGTGACTGTTTTTCGTCGTTCGTGGATTCGAGCCCTATGGTTAAACCCTTTTGTTGTGTGTCAGGGCTCTGCAGGTGCGTGTGCTTCCAGTACTTCCTTTTTTCCGGCGGGTTCTGCTGTGATCTGGCTGAGCTACTGTCCATTGGGCTCAGACGAGCGTCTTAATTGGAGCGGCACCGGGTTCAGGGCTATGTCTCGCTTGATTTGCGGGCGGGTGGGTCTTGCACTCAGCGCCTGACCCGATCTGATTGGAGCGGCGGGGTGGCTATACAGGTTACTCGTTCTTCTACTTAGACAGGGGAGGGGGGGTCGTACAGGTGAGTCCCTTATTTAGGACGGGGGGTGTGCACAGGTGACGTCTAATTTGGAGCGGGGGGTTACAGGTGACTTCTTTCTACGCGGACGCGCCTCTCTGGGTCACTCTAAGGCTCATGGCTCCTAATCTTTTTCATGTCTGTTTCCAGTGTTGGCACTCTTAGTGGTAGCGCTGCCAACAGTGACCGGTCTGGGATGGCCGTGTTCTGCCCGCTGCCGCAGGGTCTCTTTCCTGTCAGCAGTATAGTTGCGGTGTCCTTGACGGACCACTCGAGGCGGGGTCGCAGCACCGGTTGAGATATACAAAGAAGAGCGCACGTCTTCCTCCGTAGTACGCCAAGACTTGCCGTCCGTCTCCTCCCCCTTCCTAGTACAGGCGCGGCTTCCCCTCCCCTCCTAGACCAGCTCGGCGTCCCCTTCAACCCCCTAGTACGCCGTCGTGCGTCCCCTATTCCCTCCTATACGCATCGCGGTCGTGCCCTCTCCCTCCTAGCTCCCCGGCGTGCCTCCCCTCCTAGTACGCGCGGCGCCCGTGCCCCTCCCCTCCTCGTACGGCACAATATTCACAACACCACAACTGCACCGTAAACTCCATAGAATGAGCACAACTCCCCTGCATGGTGTGGTACTCCGGGATGGCTCCCATGTACTTACCTCTTCCATGTCCCTGGAGCTCATGGCTCTTCTCTCTCCTACAGGGCAGCCGTGGTGCTCTTCCCCTCATTTTCCTGGGTCCCTGCGGCTTTAGTGACCCCTCCCTGCATCAGCTATATCACTCGGCTCACTCCCGAGAGCAGGTGATAGTCTTCAGACTCTCCTACTGAGTGCTTTACCCCCCCCCCCCCCATTATATATCTATCATTCTCCCTGTACCCCCCACCCCCCATTATATCGCTCTCCCTGTATCCCCCCCCTTATATCATCTCTCCTGTATCCCCCCCCCCATTATATCATCTCTCCCGGGACCCCCCCATTATATCATCCTCCCGTAACCCCCCCCATTATATCATCTCTCTCTCCCTGTACCCCCCCCCCCATTTATACATCTCCCGGTACTCTCCCCCCCCCTCCCCCCCAAAGAGAAAAATTACTATCAGCGCTCCCTGTATACCCCCCCCTTATATCATTCTCCCTGTACCCCCCCCCCTATATCACTCTCCCTTACCCCCCCTGATAGTCAGAATGACCTGGTAATATGTCGGTACCACTAGGTCGTTCTAGATGGACGGATCCAGACAAAGTGGTGCCGACATATTACCGGGTCATTCTAGATGGACGGATCCAGACATAGTGGTGCCGACATACTACCGGGTCATTTCTAGATGGACGGATCCATGACATAGTGGATGCCGACATATTACCGGGTCATTCTAGATGGACGGATCCAGACATAGTGGGTGCCCGACATACTACCGGGCCATTCTAGATGGACGGATCCAGACATAGTGGTGCCGACATACTACCGGGCCATTCTAGATGGACGGATCCAGACTAGGTGCCGACACTACACCGCGGTCATTCTATATGGATCGATCCAGAATAGTTGGTGGCGAATACTAACTAACCGGGCCCATTCTAGATGGCGGATCCAACATAGGGTGCCGCCGACATACCTACCGGGCCATTCTTCTATATGGATGATCCGACATAAGTGGGTGCCGACATACTACCCGGGCCATTCTAGATGACGATCCCGACATAGTTGTGCCGACATCTACCCCTCGGGCCATTCTAGATGGACGGATCCAGACATAGTGGTGCCCGACCTCTACCCGGGTGCCCTCTAGTCGGACGGATCCAACATAGGGGTGCCGACACCTACCGGGGCCATTCTAAGATGACGGATCCTCAGACATCGGTGGGCCGACATACTACCTCCGGGCACATTCTCAGATGGACGGATCCAGACATAAGTGGTTGCGACACTACTAAGCCTGGGCCTTCGTGATATGGGACGGATGGTCCCGACATAGGGTGTGCCGGACAGACTACCCGCCGGGCCCATTCTAGATTGACGGATCCAGACATATGTGTGCGACATACTACCGGCCATTTCTTGATGACGATCCAGACATAGTGGTGCCGACATACTATCTACCGGGTCAGTCAGTATGGACGGATCCATACATAGTGGGTGCTCGACATCTACCGTCCATTCATAATGGACGGATCCAGACAAGTTGGGGTGGCCGACATTACTACCGTGTCCATTCTACAGGATTGGACGTATCCCGACCTAGTTGTGCCGACATTCTACTAACGGGTCATTCGAGATGGACGGATCAGACATAGTTCGGTTGTCCTGTGACATACTACCTTGGGCGTGGTTGGGTGTGCGTGCTTGGATTGGGTACGCGCTGCAATCTCCGCGTTCCTTCCTCCATTGACTCTGGCTGCGCGGCTCGCTCTTCCTCTCTTGACTCTCGGCGTCTGGCGCGCGGCTGCAGCAATCCTCCCTGTGACGTCTGGCCGCTGGTCGCGCATCCCTCCTCTGACTCTGGCGCGCTGGGCTCGCCGCCTCAACCTCCTCTTGGACCCTGTGGCGCGCTGTGCTCATGCGCACTGTTCTCTCCTCTGACTTTCTGGCGCGCTTGGCCGCGCGACTCCTCTTCCTCTGACATCTGGCTGCGCTGCGTGGCTCCTCCAGCGCGTTCCTCGCATCTGACTCATGGCGCGCTGCTCGCGCTCCTCCTCTGTTTGACTCTGGTCGCGCATGGCATCGCGCTCCTCCTCTTGACTCTGGCGCTCGGTGCTCGCGCACCTCTCCCTCGTTACTCTGGCGCGCTGGCTCGCGCTCCTCCTCTTGACTACTCTGGCCGCCTGAGTTGCCTTCTCGCCTTCCTCCTCTTGACCTCTGGCGCGCGGGGCTCGCGCTCCTCCTCCTTGACCGGCCGCGATGGCTCGCAGCGTCCTCCTCGTGACCTCTGGCGCGCGGGCTCGCGCTCCTCCTCTTGACTCTGGCGCGGCTGCCAACTCGCGCTATCCTCCCTCGTTACTCTGATCGCGCTGTTGCTGCTCGCGCTCTCTTTCTTGACTCTTGTCGCCCGCGTACAGGCTCATCGCTCATCCTCTTGACATGCGGTGGCTCGCGTCGCCTGATCTGCGCTGCGCTCGGCCTCCTCCTTTGACTTGGCGCGCGGTCTCTGCGCTCCTCCTCTTGACTCTGGCGCGCTGGCTCGCGCTCCTCCTCTTGACTCTGGCGCGCGTGGTCTGCGCTCCTTCCTTGACGTCGCACTCTTTCTGCTGTTACTCCACTTTCTTCTTCTTTTGAGTTTGTGTGATCTGAGTTGTTGCCTGGTGCTTTCCGGCATGATCGCGTTCTTTCATGCTCGGAGAAGAAGCGCTCTTTGATTCGGTTCTCCTCTGTCTCTGCCTCTCTTCTCTCCGGATTAGAGCGCTCTATCTGCCTTCGTAGGTCCACTCAAGGTAATTATATAAATGCTTTATCTGGTTATAAGATATTATCATTGGGGTTCATATATAATAGCATATAGCCCCCCCTCAATGGACGGGCCCAAGCGGGGGTCACTGGTGAGGTTCTACATGTTGTGATCATATACGTCTTTTCATGCAGGTGTTATATGCTTGTTTGTCACGCCAGCCTGTGAGGTGTGGGCGCCAGCACCTGGTGAAGGATTACATCTGGCTCTCTGCGGAGATCATGATCTTCTTCAAGGAGAGGTAGGAAAGGAAACCAAAATAACAAAAGATCTCTCCTGACTGCTCTCCATTACACTCTATTCCAGAAACCTGGGACAGATGCAGGACCGAGATGTCTGACCATCTTTACTCATTCACACGCGTGTCTGAGGGCTAGGGAGGGAGAGGATCGATGTAACCCACATGCCTCGTGTGATCGTGGCCTTAGATTGTCCTAGAAGAACATCTACTGGACAGGAGGGGCCAGAAACAAGTGGTTGTGCAATGAGCACAAATGTGGAGGGGAATAACTCCATCCACTAATAGTCCATCGTATGTCCCTCTGCATTGAGAGTGGTATCATGCCCATCTTTTCCGGCAGATGGGTCCTCTCAGTCACCGCGCCAGCTTTCCCTCTAATCGTGTCCACTTCTGAGATCCATGAGGCGTCCACTGGGGTAGAGAGACATGTGTTTCTATTAGGCAGAGAAACAGCCTAGCTGATGCAGTATTCATCATGACCTCCGAGGTTTTGGGTGAGTAGGCACCTGGAATAAGTATCTATAGTGAATACAATAGAGGGGAACCCAAGTACACTTGCGAGATGAGAAGTTGCATCTGGTGTCAATAGAAGAGAAAGTTGTTATACTTCGTCCCAGCCGCGAGGTTGCCAGGAAGTGAAGGAGAGCCTTAAGTTGTGGTGGTCCTGCTGGGTTAGAACCTTGGCCGTCTGGTAGTCTCCGGCCACAATGACCGCACCACTTAGTGAATGGAGCCTGCCTGCAAAGCAGTGGGACTTCTCCTGAGATGTATATGAAACAGGGACGAATAAAATCCATACCTGAACTGGCCAGGTCCCGCTCTCTGGTAGAACAAGTGACTACCGAAACGCCTCCTCCCCCCCTCCACGTTTCTGGAAGAGAGGGTGTAGCCCTGGCAATCGGACAGCTGAGCGGGTGCGCAACATATGAAGCTCCGCGGCTCAAAGTGCCCTCAAAGAGAGGCCGCACACCCATTATATGTCACTCACCAAAAACAGACGACCAGGAGAACACCAAGTACACAGGTGCGAACATGGGGAATCCCGGACAAACTGTGAGGAATGCGCACTGTGAAGCTCCTCCAGCTAGAGCGAGCAGGAGGAAGAGACGCTGAAACAACTCATATAAGCCGCTTAATGCCATTCCTAGGGCTCCTGGTGGTACCAGTAGCAAATACCCCAATCCATTTCTCTACCCTAACCTGGAAGTCCTATTAACCCCTGAGCCACAACTCAACATATCCCTGTGTTCTGAGCAGACAATGCGCTCAGTACTGGCAGACTTGTTATGGAATGTAAGACCTCTCCAATGTGCCTAAATGTGCTGCACAGTGAAATAACAGACAGGACTCTCATATGTAGGACAAAATGGAGCAATTCGCTGGTGCCCTAATCGTCATTGGAGTGCCCCCCGCACCAATGAGCCAGCGCGGAAATTAAGCATATAAAATTACAGATATAGATAAGATATATAAAGCTCAGAGGAACACCAAAACTAAAACTGCAGATCAACTCAAGGAGTTTCTAAACAGACCGAGGCCCACGAATCCCGACCAAAGAGCGTCGACCCTCGAGCGACAAGAGACGGAAGAATCCAGAATTCACTTTTACCGTTACCAGAAGTAAGTTATTGCTAAGCGCAAGCCAACAACAGATTCTCGACTACAGGTTCAAAGAGCTTAGCCGTCTTCTAGGATTACTACGCAGCTCTATTAAACGAGAGAATAAGTTCGCCCCATATGACAAAAATTCTGAGAGAAATCACCCAAAGGTTGTGAGCCAACGACAGTTATTACTCCCAAATAGGAATCACTCACGGCGCTCGCACACCAACAGTTCAGCCTTGATGGAAAAGTGGCATAGCCTTAGTATGAGGACTTGAGGAAAAGGAGTGGAACAAGCGGCGGCTCAGGTCCAAGGATCAAACTATAGAGGAAAAACTCCCCTCGCAAGGACCAACACCCTCCCAGTACAGAGGCTCCACAACTTCTACCGTCTGTTACTAGAAAGACTCATCACAAGCGGCAGATCGCCTGCGCTGATCACCCCTCTCTATCACACAAGCTCTCGGAGCTGGAGAGGGGTCATATGGCAACCAGACGAAATTCTATTATTCTTCTCTACAAGTAGCAGTGCATGTCTTTTTTGTTAACTATTGTTGAGGCAATGTGGTGATCACATATATAATGTTCGCTTCCGCCCTCCCCGTAAAATCAAGTCATGGCATTGCATCTAACGTCGGATGAAACGAAGGATTATATACGACACCTTGGAGAAGTGTACAGGCATCAGAAAAGGATTTTACTTTTCTCATCCAGCCCACACATGCTCTTACTTAGAAAGGACTATCTTAGAGAGAATCCTAAGGCTCACTAACGAAAAGCTACGGATCCGATCACCTCGCCCAACCTTCTACAACGGCCACAATCCCACCTGTATCTGGGATAAACGCATCCAAACTATAGGAAAACACTAATGCACTCTAGAGTATGTCAAAAGCTAACCTATGGTGGAGCCAGAAAATGAGATTAAAAGTCCTCCTCATTAAATCCCCCGTGCCCGTTCCACATCTCGCCACAATCCTCCCAGCTTCAGAGATCAATTCATACTCTGGAAACAAAAAACAGCCAATCCCTCCACACTATTAGCTAACAGATATGAATTGTCTCAAATGTAACAACAGATTAGAATTTAATTTTAGGAAATCAGGAGCCAAATTCTACTGACAAGGTAACAGGGCGGGAAAGCTCCCTCAGATCAAAACCAGAAGATTTAAACAAAAAATCCCCAAAAATAATGAAAAAATTCTAAATCCCCAGGGAAAAGCAGAAACCTTTGCAGACTATTGCACCCCAACCGAAAGAGGAACTAATCTCCTGTAAATGTCTATCCTCGCTATCTCTCCATAAGATATCAGAGGAACCTCCCCATAAAAAGATCACGACTAGAACAACTATAAGTGATCCCAGAGGAAATGCTCCATTCCGCTAGAATTACATGCACACAAACCCGGCAAGAGTTCAGATAAATCCATGAATATTAGACGGAAATCTTTACTAAACGCAGAGCTCAAGTCTACGCCAAAATCTTAGCGACCACGATGGCAGGTATACCTCCATCTGACCCCAGACCGTGCGAGGAGATGCTAGAGAACGCCTGCTCTTCTATCTGTGGATACGGGGAAGGTGTTCAGCCGGGTTCATTGGCAATTCCCTCAGCACACTCCAAGGAATCTCATTGTTCTATTCTAAACCATCAGGAGTCTTATCCTCCATATTAGGACCCGGCACGGATGAGCACTCTCCCCTGTAACACTCACTCTGGGAGGTGAAACGCATCACAAATTATAATATCATCTTACCCAGTCTCTCCAAGTAATGCGGGTCATTAGAGAAGGCGCCCAAACTTCTAATTACAAATTAATAGAAGCCAAATGTCCGGTTCTGAATATGGGAAGATGTAAGTCCACTATAACTAAGCTAAGAACCAAGTATAAATGGGGTAACAATAACATAACATCCCCAGGTAATAAAATAACAAAAACGATAAATTACAAACATCAAAACAGATTCATCCATGACTTATCACGGGGTGGAAGAAGATCAACTATCAAAATGTGTATAATCCCCTCTATTCTGCATGTATACCCTTAGATACTCATAGAATCATTTGGTCAGACATTTGGAAACGCAAACCTCCAAGATTACAAAGGAGGCCTAGCGTGTCCATCACTCCTTGCCGACTCCCCCAGCCCAGTTCCCCACCCCCCAACCCCCCCCCCGGCCCAGGTCCAGCAAAGTAAATCTAACAATACAACCTAAACAATGGGGGAATCGCTTTCTCAATCACCTGGAAAATGCATTTAACGTCAGATCTAGCTGGTAGCTGACACCCTATAGACTATCACCTATATCTCCGGATCACTCCATGAAAACCATGCAGATCTGCTGCACATCTGGTGGGATTGTAAGATTAACACTACAGAGGCTTTCATCTCCAGGATATGTCACTTTCCGACTACCGTATATATCCGGGTATAAGCCGAGGCCCCTAATTGTACCACAAAAAACTGCGAAACCTATTGACTCGAATATAAGCCTAGGGTGGAAAATGCATTGCTCACAGCCTTGCAGTATAAAGCCAGCTGCCTACAAGTATATATATATCCAGCCCCTGCCCCCCAGCATATATATCCAGCACATGCCCCCCAGCATATATATCCAGCACATGCCCCCCAGCATATATATCCAGCACATGCCCCCCAGCATATATATCAATTCTGAAGAAAATTTCCCCCCCAAAGGTGTAGCCAACGAATTATACTCTCCAGACATGGAATCACTCAGGCGCTCAGCACACCAACAGTTGCCTTCATGGAAAAGTGGCATACCTCTAGTATGAGGACTTGAGGAAAAGGAGTGGAACAGCGCGGTCAGGTCCAAGATCAATATAGAGGAAAAAACTCCCCTCGCAAGGACCAACACCCCAGTACAGAGGCTCCAAAACTTCTACCGTCTGTTACTAGAAGACTCAGTCACAAGCGTCAGATTCGCCTGCGCGATCACCCCTCTAACACAAGCTCTCGGAGCTTGGAGAGGGTCATATGGCAACAGACGAAATGCTATTATTCTTCTCTCAAGTAGCAGCTGCATGTCTTTTTGTTAACTATTGTTTGAGGCAATGTGTGATCACATATATAATGTTCGCTTCCCTCCCCAAAATCAAGTCATGGATGCAACTACTAACGTCTGGTGAAGTACGAAAGGATTATTAACGACCCCTTGGAGAAGTGTACAGGCCACAGAAAAGGATTTTACTTTCTTTCCAGCCCACACTCTCGTACTAGAAAGGACTATCTTAGTAGAGAATCAGGCTCCTAACGAAAGCTACGGATCGATCACCTGCTCGGCAACTGCTACACGGCCACAATCCCCTATCTGGAGATAAACGCATCCCAAATATAGGAAAACAACTAATGACACTCTAGAATGTCCAAAAGCTAACCTATGGTGGCGACTGCCAGGAAAATTGAGATTAGAAAAGTCCTCCTAATTAAATGGCACACCCATCCACGTTCGCCACATCTCGCCACACACCTCCGCCAGACTTCACGCACGACTTCGAGCCATTCATACCTCTGTGAAACAAAAAAAGCCAAGTCCCTCCACACTATTAGCTCACAGGATATGAATTGATCTCAAATGTAACAAAATTAGAATTTTTAATTTAGGAAATCAGGCAGCCAAGATTCTGACTGACAAGGTAACGGGCGGAAAACTCCCTCAGATCAAAAACCAGAAGATGTTTAACAAAAAATTGCCCCAAAATAATGAAAAAATTCATAAATCCCCCAGGGAAGCCAGAAGAGAAACCTTTTGCAGACTAATTGCACCCCAAACCGAAGAGGAACTAGTCTCCGTATAGTACTATCCTCGCTAACTCTCCATTAAGAATCAGAGGAATCCGCCCCATAAAAGAGTCAGGACTTAGAACAACTATAAGTGATCCCAGAGGAAATGCTCCAATCCGATAGATAATTACATGCACCAAAACAAAACGCGGCAAGATTCCCATATAAATCCAGAATATTAGACGGAAATCGTTACAAAAGAGCTCAAGTCTACGCCCAAAATCTAGCGATCCACAATGGCAGGTTAGTGACTTCGCATCTGAACCCCAGACAGGCGATGAGGCAGGGATGTCTAGTCAACTCTGCTCTCTCAGGATCGTGGATAGGGAGCGTTCAGCACCGGCTCAGTGCAATTCCTTGCAGCATACTCAGTACGGATCTTAACCATCAGGAGCCTATCCTCCAATTAGTACCCGGCCGGATGGAGGCACTCCCCTGTAACACTCACTCGATGGGTGAAACGCATGCACAATAATAACTCATCTTTACCCAGTCTCACAAGTAATGCGGGGGGCATTGAGAGAAGGCGCCCACAATTCTAATTTCCAAAGTTAATAGAAGCCAAATGTCATGTTCTGCATATGGCAACATGTAAGTGCCACTATAACTAAGCTAGAGACCAAGTAACTGGACGCGGTGGGGTACAATAACATCAGTCCCCAGGTAATAAATTAACACAACAACTACAATTATACAACATCAAAACAGATTCATCCATGACTTTACACGGGGGTGGAACGAAGATAACCTACAAATGTGTATCTCCCCTCTATCTGCATGATCCCCTTATATGTACCATTCTAGTACTCAATTATGATATCATTTGGATAAGCATGGCAAACCTCAAATCAAGATTACACTTCATATATATATTTATTGCTAGACGCATTAACAAGGAGGGCCTAAGCGTGTTCCATCACTCCTCACAACCCCGCCCACCCCGACTCCTGGGCCCGGGCCCGACTACTCCCCCCCAGCCGAATATAGCTAGGGTGGAAAATACTTGCTCACAGCCCTGGCAGTATAAAAGCCGCGCTGCCTACAACCTTATATAATATCCAGCCCTGCATCCATGCCCCTGCCCCAGCATATTAATCCAGCACATGGCCCTGCATATATATCCAGCCCTGCCCCCCCATGCATTATATCCATCTCTGCCCCCCTGCCATATTATCCAGCACTGCCCCCCAGCATATATATCCCCACAGCCCCCCGCATATAACATATCCAGCACATGCCCCCCAGCATATATATATCCAGCACCTGCCCCCACAGCATAAGATATATCCAGCACCCGCCCCCTCCCATCCTATGATCCAGCACCCTGCCCCCAGCATAAGATATCCAGCACATGGCCCCCCAGCATATATATATCCAGCACCTGCCCCCCAGCATATATATAGCCAGCACCTGCCCCCCAGCATATATATAGCCAGCACCTGCCCCCCAGCATTATATTAACCAGCCCCTTTGTGTACACTTTATTCTGTGCTAAATGGGGCAGCCCGAAAGTCTGTGACGCACCTGCCCCCCCGCATATATTATAGCCACACTGACCCCCAGCACTAATATAGCCAGCACCTGACCCCCCAGCATATTATATCCAGCCCTGAACCCCCAGCATATATATAGCCAGCACCTGACCCCAGCATATATATAGCCAGCACCTGACCCCCAGCATATATATAGCCAGCACCTGACCCCCACAATATAGTAATAGCCATCACCTGACCCCCAGCATATAAGATAGCCAGCACCGACCCCCCCAGCTATATTAGCCATCACCTGACCCCCCAGCATATATATGCCCGCACCCGCTGACCCCCCAGCATCTATAAGCCAACATGCCCCCCCAGCATATATTATAGCCAGCACCATGCCCCCCAGGCATATATATAGCCAGCACATGCCCCCCCACATATATCTAGCCATCCACATGCCCCCCCCACATATAGATAGCCAGCAACATGCCCCCCCAGCATATATATGCCAGCACATTCCCCCCCCAGCATATATTATAGCCAGCACCTTCCCCCCAGCATATAGATAGCCAGCACCTGATCCCCCCAAGCATATTATAGCCGCACCGTGACCCCCCAGCATATATATAGCCAGCACCTGCCCCCCAGCATATATATAGCCAGCACCTGACCCCCAGCATATATATAGCCAGCACCTGACCCCCAGCATATATATAGCCAGCACCTGACCCCCAGCATATATATAGCACACCGTGACCCAGCATACATTAGGCCAGCACCTGACCCCCCAGCATATATCTACCTCCACACCTACCCCCCAAGCAAGTATATATTAAGCCAGCAACCTGACCCCCCCCAGCATATATATAGCCAAATCACCCTGACCCCCCAGCATATATATAGCCAGCACCTGACCCCCCAGCATATATATAGCCAGCACATGCCCCCCCAGCATATATATAGCCAGCACATGCCCCCCCAGCATATATATAGCCAGCACATGCCCCCCCCAGCATATATATAGCCAGCACATGCCCCCCCCATCCATATTATAGCCAGCACATGCTCTCCCCCAGCATATACATAGCCATCACATGCCCCCCCAGCATATATTACTCCCACACAATGCCATGGCCCCCCCCCAGCATGCATATAGCCAGCACATGCCCCCCCAGCATGCATATAGCCTGCAGCCCTCTGCCCCGTACTGGCCTTTGCGGCGCCCCCCACAGGTCTTCTGTTTGATAGTCTGTCAGCAGCTGCCGGCACACACATTAGCATCACAGCGGCGGCAGCCTGTGACATAGCACAGACTTGCTGCTGATGGACGATCAACCAAGGCTCATTCAAGGCTTTATTGAGTTAAGATACGTACAAAGTAATATGAATTTCTGCATTATTTGCCTTTAGGGCATGCACAGTTAACAAGCCAACATTCAAGTTACACATATAAAGAAGAAACCTTTATAACAAGAACGAGTGGTAAGAACTGACCCCGCCATTGCGTGATCTTTGTTACAGGAGGTTATACATTGCGGTGAAGTTCGGGCAAGCATTGTTGCCGATACACATAGCAGATATAGATAGAGAAGATAGGAGATAGAGGGGGGGGGGCGAAAGATTAGGTAGAGGGGGGAGAAAGGGGCAAATGATGTCCCAGAGTATGTGGTCGCAGGCGCGTTGTTGTGTTCCCGGTTGCACCACCTCCACAGAAACCTTAATCTTGTAATGTGTTGGTATACTGGGAGCTCAAGAATTGCTGCAATGAAACCACGTTTAGAACTCGCATGCAGTACTTGGGGCCTGACTATAGTTCCTCCATTCTGTGCGTTAGGGGCTCCTTCCCCGACCTTCAACTCATTGTGGGAGGGGAATCAGTCTTGGCTGCCTGCAGGAAGGTGTTGGTGCCAGCGCTTTCTTATATGGTAGAGCACGGATATATGTTCGAACTCCGAAATAGTAACACTGCTCCGAGGACATTTTGGGATTCCAAGACCTGTAATCTCTCCAATGACCTTACGTACATTAGGCGATGGAGACATTGTACCTCCCGTAGACCCTACAGTGTCGCAGCACCGTGTCCCGTGACAACATTGTGTTTAGAAGCGGGTACTCGTTACCCATCAGGGGAATCGCACTAAAACTGTGTTCATACCCTATTTCTTAGATGTTTAGAGGCTCTAACGTGCTTCTGAGACCAGAGAGAACACGTGACCATTGTCCCCTCGGAAATGTCTTCTTCCCCCAGTTCAGCTTCCAGCTTTGGCAGAGACGGTGTTAGGCGTGCGGACTGGGAGAAAATGAACAGTTTTGTACATCTCTGAGAGGCATGGGGCGCGTGGAGTGCGCGCCAACACAATTGTCTACAATGTGTCAGGGTGGCTTTAGACGGTTGGGAGTGCGATTGAATGAGGAACAATGAAAGTTGTTGGAGTTGGGTATTTGTGAAGTGGTGAGTGGCTGTTGGTTGCGCTGCCTTGATAAAGCACTGAGAGCGGCTGCAGAGTGGTCCCTGCCAGGACATGTGCAAATCGAAGAGGTTTTGTTTGTGTGCCCGATAGGAATTCACCTTTGTGGAGGCCAGGAGGGAATAGGGGTTGTCCATGATAGTTTGAGGGGCCCTGCTTGTCCACTAGGGGAGTACCCGAGGGCCTAGAACCTTTCAAGATCGCAGTGCTAATGTTTCTGTGAGAACGAGATAGGGTAGGATCTCTAGAGGTAGGGACCAAGTCCAGGGGAGGAGTGGAAAGTTTCTCTGGGCATAATACCCTGCTTATATGTGTTATGATGAAAGAGGTCAAGCACTCTAGTGTGCTGCCGCTAATAGTAGAGGCGACCGTCCGGCAGAACCCCGCCTCCCTCTGATCTTTTGGTAGTACAGTAAAATGTCTCTCTTGCACTCTGGGGCAGCCCGGGGACTCAGACGACTGGGAGAACACTTTCCTATCCCAAAGGAAGCAGGAATGGCACTGGGCAGGGTTTGCAGGAGTATAGTAGTCTAGGCAGGAGGGTCATTTTAAGGATATTTGGCCTGCCAACCAAGAGAATCTTTTTTTTTCCGCCATGTTTCTAGGTCGAGATGAAGTTGGCCAGTAGGGAGAGAAGTTGTTGTATTAACTTTGGCTAAGTCATGGAGAACACCCAGGTAGGTAATGCCCCCAGGGGTCATGTGTTAGGGGGGGGTGTGGTACTTGAGATTCTACGTCAGAGGGGGGGAAGTGACCCGTTTAGGGCTTCTGAGTTTGTCATGTTGACTTTAAATTGGACCCACTGTCCCGTACACTGATAGGGTGCGACATCAGGGCTGGTAGGCTTGGGCAGATTGTGCTATAGACCAGGAGAGTCATACTGCCAAAGCCGAGCATTTTTTGTCATAGGGGCGAATTCTCCTCCGTTTAATATAGCTGCCGATTAATCCGAGAAGACGGCTAAATCTTTGAACCTGTTAGCGAGATCTTTTTGTGCTTGCTGCTTTAGCAATTACTTCTTGGTAACTTGGTAAAAGTGAATTCTGGTTATTCCGTCTCTTGGCGCTGAGGCTGCGACGCTCTTTGGCTCGGGGATTCTGTGCCCTCGGTCTGTTAGAAACTCGTTGAGCTGATCTGCAGTTTTGGGGATTCCTCTGAATCTCAGGTCGTTTCTTCTATCCTCCAGATCTGCTTTCATTTTATATCTGTAATTTCCTCGCTGGCTTCATTGTGCACATCCACTGACGAATATGGGCACCAGCGAATTGCTCCATTTTGTCCTCAATATGAGAGGTCCTTTCTGTAATTTCCCTGTGCAGCACATTTGGCACATTGGAGAGGTCTTACATTCCCTAACAAGTCTGCCAGTACTGAGCGCATTGTCTGCTCAGACACAGGGATATGTTGAGTTGTGGCTTCAGGGGTTAATAGGACTTTCCAGGTTATTGGGGTAGAGAATGGATTGGGTATTTGTACTGGTACCCCAGGAGCCCCTAGGAATGGCATTGAGCGGCTTTATATGAGTGTGTTCAGCGTCTCTTCCTCCTCTGCTCTGTAGCTGGGAGGTGAGCTTCAGCAGTGCCATTCTCAGTTTCCTGGGCTTCCCCATGTCTGGCACCTGTGTCTGGGTGTTCTCCTGGGTGTCTGTTGCTGGTGAGTGACAATCTCTTGGGTGTCGCTCTCCTTTGAGTGCACTTTGAGCCGCGGAGCTTCATATGTTGCGCCCGCTCAGCTCCGATTCCAGGCTACACCCTCTTGCTCCAGAACGTGGAGGGGGGGAGGAGGGTTTCTGGTAGTCACTTGTTCTACCAGAGAGCGTGACCTGGCCAGTTTCAGGTATTGTATTTATTCAGGTCCCTGTTCATATACTAATCAGATGATGTCCCACTGCTTTTGAGGCAGGCTCCATTCCTAAGGTGGTGCGGTCCTTGTGGCCTGGAGACTACCAGACGGCCAAGGTTTCTAACCCAGCAGGACCCCACACTTAGGCTCTCCTTCACTTCCTGAACCTCCGGCTGGGACAGAAGTATACAACTTTCTCTTCTATTTGACCATATGCACCTTCACATCTCTGCAAGGTGCTTTGGGTTCCCCTCTTTGGATCACTATAGATATTATTCATGCCTACTTCACTCCAAACCCTCAGGTCATATGAAATACTGCACGCTAGGGCTCTCTGCCTATAGAACACAATTGTCTTCTCTGACCCCCAGTGGAGCCTCAGGATCTCAGAAGTGGACGATAGAGGGAAATGCTGGCCGGTGACTGAGAGGACCCATCTGTCCTGAAAGATGGGCATGATAACTCTCATCATACAGAGGATACTGGATGGACTTATTAGTGATGAGGTTATTCCCTCCACATTCTGTGCTCATTGCACCCATTGTTCTGGCCCCTTCCTGTCCAGTAGATGCTTCTAGGACATGTAAGGCTCACGATACACGAGGCCAGTGGGTTACATCTCCTCTCCCTCCCTCCCTCAGACACGCGTGTGATGAGTAGTGAGTGTCAGACATCTCGGTCCCTCTGAATCCCAGGTTTCTGGAATGAGTGTATGGAGAGCAGCAGGAGAAGATCTTTTGTTATTTCTGGTTCTCCTTTCCTACCTCTCCTTTGAAGAAGATCATGATCTCCTGCAGAGCAGATGAATCCTTCACCAGGTGCTGGCACACCTCCAGGCTGGCGTGACAACAAGCATATAACACCTGCAATGAAAAGAACTGTATTATCACAACCATAGAGAACCTCAACCAGTGACCCCCGCTTGTGGCCCGTCCATTGGTGGGGGGCTTATGCTATTACTATGTGAACCCCATGATATATCTATAACCAGATAAAGATTTATAATAATTACCTTGAGGTGACTCAGAAGGCAGATAGAGCGCTCTAATCCGGAGAGAAAATGAGACAGAGGAGAACCCGAATCACAGAGCAGCTTCTCCGAGACATGAAGAGCGATCTGCAGGAAAGACACAGGCAACAACTCAGATCACACAACTCAACAGGAAGAAAGAGTGCGAGAGTCAAGAGGAGGAGCACGAGCCAGCGTGCCAGAGTCAAGAGGAGGAGCACGAGCCAGCGCGCCAGAGTCAAGAGGAGGAGCTCTTTTTTCCGCCATGTGTCTAGGTCTGAGATGAAGTTGGCCAGTAGGGGAGAGAAGTTGTTATTAAACAATTTGGATAGGTCACTGGAGAACACCCAGGTAGGTAAACCCCCGAACGCGGCAGGGGAGGGGGGTGTTGTCTTGAGGATTTCTACTTCAGAGGGGGGGAAGTGACACGTTTAGGGCTTCTGATTTTGTCATGTTGACTTTAAAAATTGGACCACTTCCCGAACACTGATAGGGTGGACATCAGGGCTGGTAGGGACTGGGCAGGATTGGTGCTATAGACCAGGAGGTCATCTGCCAAAGCCGAGCATTTATGTTGGACCCCAGCAATGGATATACCCTGGATGTTAGGGTTGTTGCGTATGGCTCCTAACAAGTGTTCCATCACCAGAACGTATAGGAGCGGGGACATCCCTGGCGGGTTCCATTGCTGATGGAGAAGGGAGCAGATAGGGTTCTATTGATTTTCAATCTGGCTGATGGGTTGTTATAAAGAGATAATATTTTGGCAGTGAAGACGGGGCCTATTCCTATATTACGTAAGGTGTCTCTTAGCGAGGACCATGAAATTCTATCAAAGGCCTTTTCGGCGTCCAGGGATAATATAATCATAGGGAACTTATGGGACTGGGCATATTTCATGATGTCAAGGGTTTTTATGGTGTTGTCTCGGGCTTCCCGGCCAGGCACGAACCCTACTTGATCTTTATGAATAAGATCTGGCAAAAGGGGGTTTAAACGGTTGGCTATAAGTTTGGCATAGATCTTAAGGTCGACGTTAAGGAGCGAGATTGGTCTATAGCTAGCGCAGGATTGAGGGTCTTTGCCTGGCTTGGGGATGACCACGACATGTGTGGATGTAGCCTGTGGGGACGGGGGGCGGGGGGGGGGCTAATCCGGAGAAACAGTAGTAAATGCTTTCAATAGAATAGGGCTCAATATGGAGAGGAAGTGTTTATAGAATTTCCCTGTGTAGCCGTCAGGGCCGGGGCTCTTACCTCCAGGGAGGGCTGTGACAACCACTTCTAGTTCTGCTTGTGAGAAGGGTTCTTCTAAGGCAGAGATGGTTCCTACTGAGGGGAGAGTGAATGGGGAGGGAGGGGGGGGCATCTGGGAGGTTATATAAGTCAGCATAGAAGGAGTGGAAAGCCTCACAAATGTCTGGGGTGGAGTGTGCTATCCTGTTCGGGGCAGACTTGATACTTGAAATAAAGAATTGGGCCGCGCGCCTCTTCAAGGCTCTCGCTAACATTTGCCCACATTTGTTGCCATACTCATTTAACTTACTGCGACATATTTGCAGCATTCCACCATATGCCAGGTTGAGCAGGTGTCTGCCTTCTAGTCTGGCCGCTTGTAATTCGCGTAATGTAGGAGTCGCTAAGGCGCGTTTGTGTTGTGTTTCAAGGGAGGAAACCTTTTGTAGGGCTAAGTGCAGTTTGTGAGCCTTTTCCTTTTTCAGGCGGGTCCCATGTCTCACAAATACGCCCCTTATCAGCCATTTTGTTAGAAGGAGGGTCATGTCTTGCTCTCTCTCCGGAATGTAGTTAGTGATTGTTCGTGCAGAGCGGATCTAGCAGGAGTGATTCGTTTAGTCTCCACGACCATTCACGTTTGGTCAAGGAGGGTAATCTAAAAGAGGAGTAAACTGGGGCATGATCAGAGAGAAGTATATTGCCAATGGAGGTGGAGACTAACCAGGGAAGAGCGTTGTGTTGGGTCAGAATGTGATCCAGTCTGCTATAAACACCATGTGGAGAAGAGTAGAAGCTGTAATCCCTATACAGGCATCACACAATTGTAATTGTCTATTTCAGAGCTGAGTAAGCGATGCTAGATTTACCCGACGAGTTGTCAAGGGTAGGATCCAAAGTTAGATTTAGGTCACCACATAGTATAGCAGAACCCCCGTATCAATGGAAGTATATCGCCAAGCAGTTTAAGTAGATGGGCTACCTGGCCTTGATTGGGTACATAGACATTGAGAATGGTGAAAATGTGGCCACTGATGTCGATGGTAATCAAGAGATATCTGGTGTGAGGTCCACGGTACAATCAATTATTGTGTGGGGTAGGGATTTATGTATAGCTATGGCCACTCCACAGGAGCGGGACTGGGGGTTGTTACCAAAGTGCCAGGAGGTATAGCGTTTATGTCTCATTGAGGGGCAGTGGCCAACTTTAAAATGTGTCTCTTGCAGGCATACACCTTGTTTCTGTGGAAGTGGTGCAGTACCTGGGCTCTTTTAGAAGGAGAGTTGAGTCCTTGGGCATTGAAGGAGGCAATCTTGAGGTCAGCCATCGTCGGGGTGGATGATCACTTTATTGAGTTTTCGCACCTCTAGGTACTAAGGGAGAGAGGAGTTAGAAGTGGAAACAAGTATGATACTTGCGGAGGGGTCTGGGAAGGGGGTTGAGTTGGTGGGGAGAAAAGAAAGGATAAGTATCAGGAGGAGAGGGAAGGAAAACAAGACAAAAGCAGCGCCGAAGAGAAGAGGGGGAGGAGCTGCAGCAGCAACTAATAACAAGTGTTATAGAGGGTGTCGGGCTGACAACCAGTGTCGACCGAGATCCTCAAACTAACGGGGTGTGAGATTCCAGCCAGTTGAGCCACGAGTGGTCCCCCTAGGATGGAATGGCAAGAATATGGGCCATCAGGCCAAACAAGAACATATTGAAACTAGTTATAGTGGGCAAATCATTATACATTACAGCAAAGAGGCCACAGATTCATGCGGGGGGGGAGGCAATTAGGCAGATAGTATCCAGGGACCGATATTGTGGCGGTTCGGGCCTAGTCATCAGCGTGGAGGTGCGGAGTCCTGGCCATTGGTGCGATGAGGCCGCTTCCTGGGGCTCCTTTTCGGGAGGCCTAGTGGCGTCAGATTGGCAGAAAGGGGGTTGATGCCTCCTTTTGGCGGTATGGAGAAGGAGGGCCAAGTGGATAGATGAACTGTAGGTAGGTTCAGGTCACGTAGGAAGGATGACAAGTTGTCAGCTGAGCGAAGAGAGACTTCCTTGGCGGACGTGTAGAGCAAAGGGGAAGCCGCATCTATAGGGTATGTCACGTTCACGTAACTGATCTAGCAGGGGTCGAAGGGCAGCCCGTTGTGCCAGTGTATAACGGGACAAGTCCGGTAGGATTTTAATGACAGTACCTTGGTATGTTATCTGTTTTTGAGAGTGGATTTTGAATAGAAGCTTCTCCTTCAGCGCGTAGAAGTGGATCCGACAGATGACATGTCTCGGTGTTTGAGAGTTCGGATCAGGGGGTCTCGGGGCGCGATGTGCTCTGTCAATTTCAATATATGTGTCAGGTGGGCGCCCTAGAATGCCATTGAAGATGGTGGCTATTGTCGAGAGCAAGGTAGCTTGTGAGACACTCTCTGGAAGGCCTTTAATGCGTAAGTTGTTGCGCCTGCTTCTATTTTCAATATCATCTATATGTTGCTGTATGGCAAATAGCTGGGTCTGTTGTCGTTGAACTGTATCTTGTAAGATGCTTCCGTGGATGATTTGGCCTAGTCCAGGACATCGATTCTGCTGGAGAGCGTTGAGATCTCAGAATGAAGTTTGGCAAATTCCTGCTTGCAGTCGGCAGTTATCTGCGCTGCAAAGTTGGACATGTCAGCCTTAGTAGACAGGGAGGTGAACAAGATGTGAAGGTCTGACAAGGTGGCATTCTCTCCTCAGTGAGGGAAGATTGTGTGGAGATGGAGTCTTGCATCTGTGCCATAGTGAATGTTCCTAATTGCGGGCTAGTTACAGGCCCTGTATGAGCAGGAATGGGCACCATCCCAAGATGTGGTATGGTTTGCAGGGGGGAGGTTAAGGGGACTCCAGCCCCGTACTCACAAGAAGGTTTCTGGCCTGGGTCGGCGCGGTGCCCAGGAGAGGCGCAGAGCAGCTTGGGAGACTCGGAGCTGGGTCTGCAGCTGCTGTCTGAGCGGGCTCAGAGACTATGAGCCGCGGTGCTGCCGCAGTACCTGGCCGCGGGGGGGAGCGTGGTGGATGGTGGCGGCCTTCTTGGCTCCTCGTGGTCGGGGTCATAAGGTCCATGTTCTCCGGAGTGGAGGCAAAGAAATGGCCAATTCCCTTCCTGGTCGTGGTGATCATTTGGGGGGTCTTAGTTAGCCCTTTTCTGGTGGGTTTCCCCATGCCCGGGTGCCTGATGGCTTTAGATGAAGAGAGGTACACAGCAGAGCTCGGATTCAGGGCGACCTCACTCTTCCATGGCTGACCACGCCCCTCAAAAGCCCAAAAGGTGAGTTTTTAATTTTTTATTTTTTTTTTATTATTATTATTTTTTTAGCTGTGTTTGTTTTTTTCAGCACATGTTTTGTATATATGGTGATTATCTGTTCTACAAGTCCTTCTAGACCTGGAAACACACATACAACCTCATAAAAAAAACAGAACCTCCACCTATTGCGGAAATTGTAAGTGGCAGAAAATAGTTTATATGAAAAGATGATAGCGAGCTCCTACATAAAGTAATAACAATTGGGCCGATTCCCCCTACAATACAATCCCCAGGAACAAATGTGACCCATAACACATTCCTTACACTACATCTGGTCGCCAGGTTATTTGTTATTGGTTTCAGGTTTTCTTCTCACCCCTCTCCATTTCCTCCTTCTCTTCTCTCCCTTCCCTTCTTTCCCCTTCTTTCTGGTTTGTCAATACTGATATACAAATCTGATCCTTGTAAGGCTCCATTCACAGCAACGTATGGGGGACGTATATACGGCGTCCACTTCTCTGGGCTCACACACGTGCGGCTCCGTAGAAAGATAGGACGTGTGCGCTGTATATTCCTATGGAGGGGGCCGGGAATGGAGCCTAAATTGTATTTTTATTCAACATTCTTTATGTATTCAAAACCAATAAAAACAATGGTTAAATAAACTTTTCCTAGCAAGATAAAGTGCAACTTTGTGAGATTTCAGACGAGTCAGGGAGAGGCCGGGCATGGAGAGGTGCCCTGCTCTCCTGATTCCCCCCCTAAGCTGCCGCTCTTGTCCTTCTAGGTCCATCTGTGGGATGTGATACAAGTCCAGGCTGCTGAGCTGTCCCTCTTCATCCTCTCTCTGCTTGTCCTGCGCCTGCAGTCTCTTCCAGATGAGTAAGTGTCTCTGTTTTGGGCCGTCCATTACATGAAGGCTTTCTATGACCATGTGTCCGTCCTCTTGGCAGGTTGTTGGCTCAGTCAGCGGCTCTTTGTCATCTTCTTTGCTGTGATGTCCCGTCCCTAGTGGTGAGTCGCAGCCGCATCTTGTATCTACAACTTTCATCACGGTGGAGAATTTCTTTAACAGGTTCCTAATGTATTTCTAAAGATTAGCAATAGGATCGCTACAAGCCCTTCAGCTAAAGAGCAAATCTCCATATCTAGAGGTAATGGGGATTATTATGTGGCATGTTCTGCAATCTATAGTAGTCACTATGATCTGGAGTGACTGGTGGATAATGATACATCATTATATAAAATTACAGGGAGCGTGTCCTCTCCTCCTAATATAAGGACAGACTGTCATGGGTGCTCCTGCGACCCATCTCCCACCCGTGCCCCTCTTTGTGCCCCACACTCCCCCCCGTGTTCACTCGCCTATCCGCGTTCCTACTCCCGTCCTGGCTGCCTGGAGCATGTGACACCGCCTCCTAGGAGTTTATAAATTTAAAGGACAAGCGTACTATTTATTGGTGCTGGCCATTTCCGGCCTCTCCCAGAATTCCCTGCCAGATCTTTGTGCCTAGTGCCTCGGAGAAAGCTGTTCCATGTTATTTACTGTGTTTCTCAGTTGTGACCCTGGTTCCATTATTGACTCTGATCCTGTGCTGCCTTTCTTGACCTCCTGCCTGTTCCCGACCACAAGTTTGCCTTACGATACTGTACTTTGCCTTGGCCACTATCGCAGACAAAGTCACACCTGTGGAACGGCCTGGTGGTACCACGCTGACACAAGTCTTGTGAAAACCGGGTACCACTTTGACTCTGGTCCGAGGTGTCGGCTTACGTCATCGTCCGTGGTGGTACAGAGGGTCGACTACCTCCGAATCCTGACAGTAAGATCCTGCCGAGGTTCCGCTACCTAATCTGGCAGATCTTGCCACAATCGTGGCTCAGCATACCCATCAAGTTGCCGTGCAAGGTCAGCAAGTCTCAGCCATAAGATAAAGAACAATAATCAGATTACCCACAAAAGAATGGAGAGAACGGCGCAAGGAGGATACAGGTTAAAAGATCCAAAAAAAACAGTGTTTGTAAATACAAAATTAATTGATCCTCCGCCTCTACGTTCATCCACTCTAAATTTTAGAAAAAAGGAGTACCTTTCCGATCAAAAGTTTTTGGTACTCACGGGGACAGTCCTTAATCCATACCCAATGTCCTCAGCGTTGTATGCATAGGGCATGAAAAGTCCTCATGTGAGGTACAATGTCTCGGCACGGCGTCCCTCCTGGAGATTCCCGAGGTAGCTCGTAGCCTCCGTGCTACTACTAATTCTTCCCACCCGGGAACTTGTTTCTCCACTTTTCGTTCCACTTTCTTCGTTCCTTCTTCTAATTGCTAATCCGATTAGGAAGAGAAAGAAAAGAACGATGGTGCAGTACTTTTCAGATCCTTAAAATTATTTTATTAGTAATACTCACAAGAGTAGAAATTAAAAAGGCCTTGTAATAAAAAGAACACGCTCGGTATACTGGGCAGTATACCGAGCGTGTTCTTTTTATTAGGACTTTGAGGACTTATCATGCCCTATGCATACAACGCTGAGGACATTGGGTATGGATTAAAGTCTCAGCCATGCTACAGTGGCTATTGTCATCCTGGTGGCAGCAGCAGCATCCGGTTCCTGCGAACACATTGGGGCTCATTTACTTACCCGGTCCAGTTGCGATCCAGCGGCGGGTTCTCCGGCGCTGATTCTGGTCCGGCCGGGATTCACGAAGGTCCGTGCACCGCTTTTAAATACCATGATTTTTGCGAATCCGTCTTGCAGAATTCTGATCTGTCTTCGAGGAACCAGCCCGGGCGTCATCTGCTGAGACTGCCCTGCTGAACTTGCGCCAAGGGGACTCTTCTGTTTGGTAACTGCGCTGTTCAACTCCGTACCTTAGCCTCTGAGTTGGACTGTAATTTGGCAGCCTTATTTGCTACCTTTGATCGGTCCGGAAAGTCCATTTTTAAAGACTCCTTGTCTGCACTGGACTTGCCGTCTTCCCTAAGTCAGCTTATCTCCTTGGCTTCTCAGACAGACATCCGATTTGAGGAGCAATCCAATCCAAGTCAGGATCCAACGCCTGCCTCACCTGGCTCTGGTTTTTCAAAATCCACCTCTGTCTTCCTCCGTGTCTGCTTTCGAGCAACTCATGCAGATGGATAGAGCACGGCTGTCTCCCCAAGAGCAGACAAGACGACTGCTGGAGAATCTCTGCCTCTACTGCGCCAGTCCAGAACACTTTCTGCAGACTTGCCCTATCCTTCCTCCGCGTCCAGAGAGAGACACTCTCCTAGGGTTCTTGGGAGAAGCGGCCCTCGGTGAGAACAAAGCGTCTCCCGGCCTGAATGTTCCTGTTCTGCTCAGTTTTGGAACCAGTGGTCTGCTTCAAGCCTTTGCCTTCCTGGACTCCGGCTCTGCAGGGAATTTCATGGATGCTGCTCTGGTCTCCCGGCATTGTTTCCCTGTGGTTTGTCTAGACAAACAACTGGTTATCTCATCCGTCAGTGGGCAGATACTCTCTGACCTCGTCCAGTATCGCACTGAACCACTATGTCTGCAAGTTGGTGCCTTGCATAAGGAGAGACTGTCTGTCTTTCTATGTACTTCCCCGTTCCACATCCTCAATTCTATTTGGACTTCCGATGTTACAGCAACAAGCAGCTGTCCTCGACTGGCAGACTGGGGAGGTTCTTCTCTGGGTCATCCTTCTCGTCTCTGGAGGCTCTTCATCGCCTCCACAAGGACGGGTTTACCCGCTATCCTTGCCCGAAACTGCGGACATGTCTGCCTATATCGAGGAGAACCGGCAGACAGGGGTTCATCTGCAAGTCCTCTTCTCATGCCGGTGCCGGTTTCTTCTTTGTGGCCAAGAAAGACAAAGACTGATCTCTCCGTCCCTGCATTAATTATCGGGTGCTCAATAAGGTGACTGTTAAGAATCGGTATCCGTTACCCCTGATCACGGAACTCTTTGACCGCCTCCTTGGTGCCAAGGTATTCTCTAAATTGGACATTTGAGGTGCATACAATATTATCCGCATATGTGAGGGCGACGAGTGGAAGACCGCCTTTAACACTCCAGACGGGCTCTTCAAATATCTGGTCATTACCTTTGGACCGTGCAATGCGCCTGCAGTGTTTCAGGAATCTGTTAATGATATTTTTATGGACTTGCTATACACCTGTGTCATAGTCTATTTAGACAACATTTTGGTATCATCAAGTCCACGTACGACCACTACGTTGACGCCTCTGGGGTAGGTGCCGAAGCTGTTCTCACTCAGAAAAGACCCAAAGAATGAACGCTTACATGTGGCCATTTCGGGAGATCGGGAACTTCTGGCCATGGAAGAGTGGCGCTATCTTCTGGCGCTATATTAGCTAATCTGGGTGCGGTGCAGTGTCGTCGGACAATGCACTTTTGGAAACTCCTCCGGACGGGTAAGTAAATGTGCCCCAGTGAGAGGTAAGCGGTTCTTCCTTGTTGACTGGAAAGGGTTCGGGCCTGAGGGAGAGATCATGGGAGCCTAAGGATAACATTCTGGACTATAGTCTCTGGCAAAGGTTCCTCGAAACCAAGAAGAGGGGGTAGGTACTGTCACGGGTGCTCCTGCGCCCCATCTCCCGGGTCCCAGGTGCACCTGTGCCTCTCTCTGTGGCCCCCTGCCCCCCGGGTTCACTCACCTCTCCGTGTTCCTGCTCGCGTCCTGGCTGCCTGGCGTGCGCGCCTTCGCCTCCTAGGGTGCGGACACATGCTGGCGTTCGTAGGGCCAGCACACTGCTGATTTGGTGCTGGCCATTTCCAGCATATGAATAAAAGCCGGCCTCTCCCAGAATTCCCCGCCGGATCTTTGTGCCTCAAAGAAAGCTGTTCCATGCGATTTACTGTGTTTCTGAATCCCCGTTGTGATCCCGGTTCCGTCATTGACTCTGATCCCGTGCTACCTGTCCTGACCTTTCACTACGTCCCTGACCCCGACCCTGTGCAGCCTATCTTGACCACGAGTTTGCCTTACGATTCTGTACTTCTCCTTGGCCACCACTGCGGTCAAAGTCGTGCCTGTGGAATGACCTGGTGGTACCACACCGCAAAAAGTCCAACCTCTTAGACTCCAGTCCCAGGTACCAGCTTACAACCCCTCTCCTGTCCTCTCCTCCTAATATAAGGGCAGACTAGATGGAGCATATGCATATATTCGCTTCTTTGTCCCATCATGTCTTTCTCTTATCTCCATCTGCAGTGACATTGTCTTCTCCTG
Organism: Engystomops pustulosus; assembly: GCA_019512145.1. Classification (NCBI taxonomy): domain Eukaryota; kingdom Metazoa; phylum Chordata; class Amphibia; order Anura; family Leptodactylidae; genus Engystomops; species Engystomops pustulosus. The sequence goes on from WNYA01001142.1 coordinate 58,667, forward strand.
GTGTCTCTCTTCAGATGGCGGCCTCCATACTGGTTGTCTCCCTCCATGACTGGGGTGAGCCCATAGCGTTGTCCCAAGATGATGTTGTGTCTGCAGTCCGGACATCCCTGTCCCGTCCTCCTCAGGTTTGTCTTTTGGGATTGAGCATGTAGACCATGAGAATAGGCCACCATTCAGGTCCCTACAGAAGTGATGTGTAAAGTACAAGTAACACATGTGGCTCTTCCTAATCCACTACCCCTGGCTCCAGGGATACTGTGCCTGTGTAACATTCTATGATCCCTGCAGGATCTCCACCTTCATTTCTAATGACTGATGATGTATCCCCCATATGGAAAAATTCCTTTTACAGATGCTCTGTAGTGCCCCCATGAGCTCCGGATTGTATGACTGGACATTTCATCTTCTTCTTCAGCAGCTGACACAGGTAATGGACCCAGTACCTACAGTGCAATGTGCTCGTGTTCAGATACAACATGGCCGTGTCTTGGGTTTCTCTCTCCCAGGACTCTCGGCTTTTTCCTGCTGTGGCTGGTGAGAGCGCCCTCCTGTGGCAGAGTGTTTGTATCCTGCTCCGATTCTCCAGTATAAGGGCACCACTGGAGGGAGACACACCCCGGGAGGACGAGATTCAGAAACCACAATGGAAACTGCTCTCTGCACGTGGTAAGATATTGTATAGGTCTGGGTCAGAAATATCAGGGGAGACCCAACTTCAGTGGAAATGCTTTAAGCCAAGGAAATGAGGCTCAGTAGTGTGTGGCCTCCATGTGCCTGTATGACCTCCTACAACACCTGGGCATGCTCCTGATGAGGCTCAGTATTGTGTGTGTGAGGCTCAGTATTGTGTGTGTCCTCCACTTACCTGTATGACCTTCCTACAACACCTAGGCATGCTCCTGATGAGGCTCAGTATTGTGTGTGTCCTCCACTTACCTGTATGACCTTCCTACAACACCTGGGCATGCTTAGGCCTCCACGTGCTTGTATGGCCTCCCTATAATGCCTGGGCATCGGGCAGGGAGAGGGCTGTGTGTGTCCAGGCAGTGGTTGATCAGAGGGTTGTGTGTTTGGTAGGTGGGCAGTGAGTAGATTGGGTGGGCAGGAATGTACGTGGACAGGTCCTGATATTTTGATATATTTGTTACAGGACTTGTGACATTCCTGCACTTGGCTCTCATCACTTCAGTTCAGGACCCCAACCATTTTGTTGGACTTATTGGGAGCCCCGGGAGTCCTGTTGTTGCTTCTTTAACTCGACTTTTGCGTCCCGGGTTCCTGGATCATGTTATTGCTGTGTAAGTTGTATCTATAACTGTATTGAGCATCTTCCTCCCCTTCCCTTAGACGCTCGTGTATGGTAGCGCCATCCTGGTGGGCACCAGCGTCCTGATAAAATGGTTGACTTCACAAACATATGTGGGGCGGGGTCAGCCCCAGATATTACTATAGTTGTCTCAGGTGACTACTTAACTACAACAAACAGGGGCAGTAACAATCTCCTTGTATAATAATAATCTGTATTTCTATGGCGCCATCATATTCCGTAGCGTTACACATCATAGGGGACATATACACATAATATTACACAGTACAGACATATGGACCAATAGTCTATAACCCCTATACGACTAGGAGCTACACATTTATATACCCCTCCTCCTCGGCTGAAATTACTCCTCAAAAATGGTGAGAGGAGTATAATAATACTGCAGACCCCCGGAGCGGGCACTGCTACTGCAGACCCCCCCGGAGCGGGCACTGCCACTGCAGACCCTCCATGACAGAAAACTATTAATACTGGAGACCCCTAGAGCACAAGGGCAGGAGAGGGGCTGGGAGCAGCGAGGGCACAGAGCGGCGCGGCGGGAGAGGAGCCGGGAGCAGCGAGGGGAGAGGAGCCGGGAGCAGCGAGGGGAGAGGAGCCGGGAGCAGCGAGGGGAGAGGAGCCGGGAGCAGCGAGGGGAGAGGAGCCGGGAGCAGCGAGAGCACAGAGCGGAGGTGCAGGAGAGGAGGCGGGAGCAGCGAGAGCACAGAGCGGAGGTGCAGGAGAGGAGGCGGGAGCAGCGAGGGCACAGAGCGGAGGTGCAGGAGAGGAGGCGGGAGCAGCGAGGGCACAGAGCGGAGGTGCAGGAGAGGAGCAGGGAGCAGCAAGGGCACAGACAGGCTTCTGTCAGTGTGGCTTGTGCACCCCTGATCCCCCTTCTAATTGAGATGAATTTGGCTGCACTTTATGTACATGCTCAGGAGTGAAGCTCCTCTGCTATAGAGAAGAATAAGATGCTGGGAAAGAATGAACGCACATTTCTCAGTACTGCTAGAGAGTAGGAAAACAGGACTGTGGACCATTTTGGTGGAGCTGGAGTCGGAGTCAAAGTTGAAAGTGGAAATTGACTCCACAGCCCTGGTGGGCACTAGACACTGGTTAGATGTTCTTACCCCTCCGCACAATTTTTCACCTGCAACCATTTTGTTGACAGCTGCCAGGTTTCTGGTTGGAACGTTCCTCAGACTCTTTCCGAAGTGGTCAATCTGGTGTGTCAGCTCCTGTGTATTCCTCTGTCTCTTGAGATCTCTGGAGATACGTTAGATGGGATTTTGCAAGCTCTAAGACAAGAGGAGGTGGTTACTTCTCTCCTCCAGGTAAGCTGGTGCTCTGTCATTGTGTAGTCTCTGCTTCTTTTCTGGCCCAGACATGATGGCAGCTTTGTCTTTCAGGCGTGTGGTCTACTCCTGGAAGGGCAGATGGAGACGCCGCTCTGTCTCCTGGGCCGCCTTGTTCTTATGAAGGATGAGTTTTTGTCACAGTTTTCTTCTAAGGCCTCGTCTTCTGATGATGTGGTGTCCTGGCTGAAAAGAGCAGTGTGGTCCGGTCCGGACAGTGTGGTCATTGAGCTTTTGACGCTACTCAGTCACTTAATCCGTGCATCGTCCACAAATTCCTCGCTAGTGCAGAAGATCCTTGGAGACTGGAATCAGCTGCTTCTCCAACACCTCCAGAGCCCGGATGCAGAGATGAGATCAGCCGCCTGCTCTTTGGCTGGAAACCTCTCACGTCTTGGACAATGGCTGTCAGTGCCTGTGGTGGAGAACCTTGTGGCCTGTCTATCCCATCCTGATAACAGAGTGAGGAAATCTGCAGCCTTTGCGGTGGGGAATTGCATCTTCCATAAATCCTGCACTGGAGATGATGCCCGCTGGGTTTCATTTGCTGCATCTCAGTTATTAATGTTATTACGGGACCCACAAGCAAAGACCCGTGTCCACGCTGCCACCGCTCTGGGAAACCTTGAGACTTTATTCAGTGATGGAGATGATCAGCTGATGGAGATGTCCCAGGCTCTGCTTCATGCCGCCCTTACAGACCATGAAGAGCCTGTGCGCCTGGCATCCGTCATCGCTCTGCGGAGTCTTATTGGCATCCCCAACATCTGCCAGGTACCTCCATATACTGTGTATGTCCTGATGTGAGACTCCCCTGATGACGTGGCCGCTAGCAGCTTCTCATCTCATGAGCTTTGCCTCTTTGTCTCCACAGCAGCTGCACAGTCTCAACGCCAGAGAAAGACTCTCGGCATCTTTGACTGAGGAGAAGCGCTTGTCGTCACCGCTTGTCCACCACAGCCATAGACTGCTCCAGCAGCTGACACCGGGCAGCTCCTGACAGGCGCCCTCTGCCCACATGACCAGACATTCTCCATCAGCATCACCGAAGCCGAGATCTAATGGAGAGCCAGGCATTTGTGTGCAGTTATTACATCACATTGTACATTGGCCACGGAGACTAAATAAATGCATAGTAACATTCTCATTGTGAAAGTGCCATGAAATGCATGCCACGTGTATCACTCATATCCTCAGTGACATAGATGCCACGTGTATCACTCCTATCCTCAGCGACATAGATGCCACGTGTATCACTCCTATCCTCAGCGACATAGATGCCACGTGTATCACTCCTATCCTCAGTGACATAGATGCCACGTGTATCACTCATACCCTCAGCGACATAGATGCCACGTGTATCACTCCTATCCTCAGCGACATAGATGCCACGTGTATCACTCGTGTGGTGATTGGTCGTGTATGTTGGACCAAATGCTTTGGATAAGGAGATCCACAAGTTGCGCAGAACAGTGGGGAGATAATATGTGCCGTAAAATTACTTTAAAAATCGATAAATACCTGTGGAAAAATTAAATTGTAGTATGTCACAAATGCCAGAGTATCACAGGCAAAATGGGTGAGCTTGAGGATCTGATATTAAGGGAACATTTTAGATGTTGTTGGTGTAGGCAATAGAACATGGCTTGATTGCAATCTGTCATGATGTGGGTGGTTGTTAATTCAATCAAGGTTTTTACCTCTTTCGGAAAGACAGGGCCAATAGAAATGGAGGTGGTGTATGTCCTGTACGTCAGAAGAGACTTAAAAGCGATTGTGATGATGTGAGTAGGCTGAACTTTGTGGGTGGAATTCAAAGCCAGGAGCTTTGAAAAATTATTTTTTGGTGTAATTTATAGACCCCCTACCATCTCTGAGGAAATAGAGGGTCACCTATTAAACGATGGAGCGGGCTGCACAGGGGTGGGACGTAGTTGTATATGGGAGACTTTAACTTTCCAATATAAAATTGGGGTCAGGGCGTCGTCTTCATCTTGTGAAGGGGAGACATTTTATGAACATTCTTCAGGATAATTTATGTGCAGCTTGTAGAAGATCCCACAAGAGGTGACGCTTGTTGGCCCCCTGTGATTATCTTCTAACAATGCAGAGATTGTCCCAAAATGTCGTAATCCGGGACCCTGGAACAAAGCGATCATAATATATTATTTTCCTCTTAACTTAAAAGCATAAACAGTTGGGGAAATCGAAAACTTTGAATTTTAAGAGGGCTAATTTCCAAAAAATCAGGGCTGCAATACAGGATATAGACTGGGGATCCAGATACTGTCACATGGTGATACTAATTTTAAATGGGAGAAATTCCAAACCACCGCACGTAAAATCCTGGGGTTTTTATACCTCTAAATTTATTCACAATAGGGTAACAATTATAGACGGGCTAGACTTACAACATACCAACCCCGCGTGCTTACACGCTACAGTTAGAAAGGGCAATTAATGAGAAAAAGCGGGGGCATTTAAAAAAATATAAATCTGAACGGGTCCCAGAGACTTTCAATACTACTTTACAAAAAACTTACCAAAATCTGTAAAAAAAACATCAAATTCATATCCCACAACTAAACAATGACAGACAGGTGGCTAAAAGATAGCAAAACAAATCCCAAGAAATTTTTTATGTATACATGCAAAAAAAAAATGGGTCGAACAGGTTGGACCCGGGCCCTTTATTCTGAATTGGGCATCGGTGACTGTAGACCAAGAGAAGGCGGAGTTACCTACTTAATAGGTTTTTGTTGGTTAGCTCGTTTATACAATAAAGAGAACTTCTGACTTGGGGGTGCCAGTGCAGGTCATGCACCCTGTAATATCTCGAACTGGGTTAAATTATACATTATCCATCTAATCTCAATACCATCAATGTGACAAAGCTCCTGGACCAGATGGGTACATGACACCCCCGAGTTCTTAAAGAACTCAGGTTCTGTTATTGCTGTACCACTGTCCTAAAATCTTCTCATTCAGGGACTCCATTGTCTGGTGTGGTGGCCAATGACTGGCGCAAGGCAAATGTGGTGCCAAAATATATAAAAGGGCTCTAGAACTTCTCCTGGCAATTACGGCCTGGTAAGTTAACTTCCATTGTGGGAACGTTATTTGGAAGTGTTAGTAAAAGCCTATATACCTGGCGTATGTGACAAATCAATAGACTAATAAGTGATGCCAGCATGGGTTTACTAACTAGAACTAGAAGTTGTCAAACTAACCTTACTGCTTCTATGAAGAGGTGAGCAGGTGCCTGGATGGAGGAGCAGGCTGTGGATTATAGTTGTGGTCCTTGGATTGCAAAGGCAATTGACACGTCACTCAAGACGTCTGATGGGTAAATTAGGCTATTGTTTTGGCAGAAATCCATTTGCATTGGTTAAAACTGGCTGACAGATGTATCCAGAGAGTGTGGTCAATGATTCATTACTCCGGAATGGTCACCAGTTATGAGTTGGTGTTACCAAGGGTCTGTGCTTGGCCCACTACTATTTTAATATATTTATTAAGATGTAGAAGAGGTAGGAATTATTAGCCTGTGTCTATTTTTGTCAGATGACACAAACTTGTAGTGTAATACAGTCTATGAGGATGTTCATAGCGCACGGGTGACTGGACAAAACTGAATGTTTGGTCATCCACTTGGCAATGAAGGTTTTAATTGTGGATACATGTAATGTTATGCACCTGGGGCCAATAATCACAAGGCAAAATACTGTCCTTGGGGAGTAAATCTGCCTGGAGAGTCCCTGTTGGACGATACCTGCTGGGGTACTGTAGTCATAAATTGAATAACAGCATGCAATGTCAATCAGCTGCCTCTAAAAGTAGTAGGTCTTTCATGTATCAAAAGTGGATGATGGACTCTCGTAGATTAGGGAATGTAATATTACCACTACTATACACAGGCATTGGTTTCTGGGCCTCATCTGGATATGCTGTTCAGTTCTGGTGCAACTTCCATAAAAAGGATGCCCTGGACTGGAGAGGGTTTCACGTAGAGCCCAAAAATGATAAGGGTTAATGGAGGTCTTGGTTATGAGGAAAGATTAAACAACTGATTTATTTATCTGGAAAAAGAAACGACTACGAGGACCAGATTAATTATATAAATTATGAAATGGTCCATACAAAAATATGTGGAAGTTGTTCAATTAGATCACATAAAAGACGAGATGGGGCACGTCTTCCGTTTGGAGAATCAAGGTTTAAAAATCACCGGATGGACAGGTGCTTTTTTACTATTGATGAACGGTAATCTGTGGAATAGCCTGCCTCAGGCGCTGGTCCAAGCAGGGACAGAAGAGAGCTTTAAGAGTCTAGATGCCTTTTCAACCTAATACCATTGATGTTATGTTTATAGGAATGTTCTCCCCTAAATCCCTTCCTCATTCCATCCCTTTTCCCCTTACCCTTTGGTTGAACTTGTGTGGAAAGTGTCTTTTTTCCAAACCGTATAAAACTATGAAACTATGATAACTAATCTGCGAGCTGTTCCGGAGACACGGAGTGCAGAACGGTGTTCTCCGCAATAGTATTCGAAGAACAATATGTGTAGAGAACAACTTGCAGATGTTGTCAAACATCTGCAAGTGTTCTTCACACATATTGTTCTTCAAATACTATTGCGAGAACACCGTTCTGCACAGGTGTCTCCGGAACAGATCGCAGATGTTCCGGAGACACGCTTTGCACGGTGCAATAGTATGTTGAAGAACAATGATGTGTGGAAGACAACTTGCAGATGTTTCCAAACATCTGCAAGTTGTTCTTCCACAATATTGTTCTTCAAATACTATTGCGGAGAACCCGTTCTGACACGCGTGTCTCCGGAACAGATCGCAGATGTTCCGGAGAACGCTTGCACGGTGCCAATAGTATTGAAGAACAATATGTGTGAAGAAACACTTGCAGATGTTTCCAAAATCTGCAAGTTTGTTCTCTTACACATATGTTCTCGAATACTATGCGGAGAACACCGTGTCTCCGGAGCAGATCGCAGATGTCCCGGAGACACGCTTGGCAGAACGGTGTTCTCCGCAATAGTATTTGAAGAACAATATGTGTGAAGAACAACTTGCAGATGTTTCCAACATCTGCAAGTTGTCTTCACACATATGTTCTTCAAATACTATTGCAGAGAACATCGTTCTGCACGCGGTCCCGGAAACAGACGAGATGTTCCCGAACATCTGCATCTGTTCTGCACTGTGTTCTTTCACAGTGCCTCATTCAGTTTTTATTTATGAAAAATGCCGGGTCCCCATTGATTTCATGGGGCTCGTTACTCGAAACGAGCACTCGAGCATCAGGAAATGTTCGGCTCGAGTAATGAGTACCCGAGCATTTTAATGCTCGCTCATCTCTAATCATCAGGTATTAGGGTTAGGCCGCTGCTTGTAGATGTGTCTCCCATGGATCATCAGGTATTAGGGTTAGGCCGCTGCTTGTAGACGTGTCCTCTCCAGGACTCACTTATTAGGTTTAGTCTCGCTGCTTGTAGATGTGTCTCCCATGGACCATCAGGTATTAGGGTTAGGCCGCTGCTTGTAGATGGTGTCTCCCATGGATCATCAGGTATTAGGGTTAGGCCGCTGCTTGTAGACGTGTTTCACATGGATCATCAGGTATTAGGGTTTGGCCGCTGCTTGTAGATGTGTCTCCCATGGACCATCAGGTATAGGGTTAGGTTAGGCCGCTGCTTGTAGATGTGTCTCCCATGGATCATCAGGTATTAGGGTTAGGGTTAGGCCGCTGCTTGTAGATGTGTCTCCCATGGATCATCGGGTATTAGGGTTAGGGTTAGGCCGCTGTTTGTAGATGCGTCTCCCATGGACCATCGGTTATTAAGTAAACAGGTTTGTGCAGAGCTTAGTTATTAGCCCTTGCTCATCATAATTGTCTAATAAGTAATGTTACCAGACCCTGAGAACACAGGGGTTAATGGTTAGAGCACAAGTTATAAAGACAGGAAGATTAGTGAGAGGGTCACAGCGGGCCCACCATGAGCTCCCGCCCCCGACACAGGTCGCCCTCTGACTATCAGTAACCCCGCCGACATCATCTCTCCGTCATTGCTGGATACTTTGTTTTGTTTTGGTGTCGGGCTATGGGTATGTGATATAGATATAGGGGGACATGCTCTGCGGGGTGTATGGATAGATATAGGGGGACATATCCTCTGCGGGTGTTGTATGATATAGGGGGGACATGCTCTGCGGGGTGTATGGATATAGGGGGACATGCTCTGCGGGGTGTATGGATATAGGGGGACATGCTCTGCGGGGTGTATGGATATAGGGGGACATGCTCTGTGGGGTGTATGGATAGATATAGGGGGACATGCTCTGTGGGGGGTATGGATAGATATAGGGGGACATGGCTCTGCGGGGTGTATAGATATAGGGGGACATGCTCTGCGGGGTGTATGGATCGATATAGGGGGACATGCTCTGTTGGGTTGTTCACTAATGAAATATTGACTTGATAAAGAAATGTCCCGGGGTCTTGACATTTTGCTGATTAGAAGTTGAGACACATTCAGATGCACATGACTGGTCCAAAATGGTCTATCACCTCCCCCACCTCTCACCTCATAGGGAAGGTCTATCCCCTCCACCTCTCATCTCATAGGGAAGGTCTAATCCCTTCCCCCAGCTCTCCCCCTATGTCCTGTGCCATGTGTGACCAGCGCCCCCTATGTCCTGTGCCATGTGTGACCAGCGCCCCCTATGTCCTGTGCCATGTGACCAGCGCCCCCTATGTCCTGTGCCGTGTGCCGAGTGTGACCATCGCCCCATGTCCTGTGCCAAGTGTGTACCAGCGCCCCCCGCTATGTCTCTGTGCCATGTGTACCAGCGCCCCCTATTCCTGTCCATGTCCATGTGACCACGCTCCCCATATGTCCCTGTCCCCATGTGCATGTGTGACCAGCGCCCCCTATGTCCTGTGCCATGTGCGACCAGCGCCCCCTATGTCCTGTGCCATGTGCCGAGTGTGACCAGCGCCCCCTATGTCCTGTGCCAAGTGTGACCAGCGCCCCCTATGTCCTGTGCCGAGTGTGACCAGCGCCCCCTATGTCCTGTGCCATGTGTGACCAGCGCCCCCTATGTCCTGTGCCATGTGCCATGTGTGACCAGCGCCCCCTATGTCCTGTGCCATGCCATGTGTGACCAGCGCCCCCTTGTCTGTGGCCATTGTGACCAGCGCCCCTATGTCCTGTGCCAAGTGTGACCAGCGCCCCTATGTCCTTCGAGTGTGACCAGCAGCCCCTATGTCCTTTGCGTGAGCGAGTGTGACCAGCGCCCCCCTATGTCCTGTGCCGATGTGACCAGCGCCCCTATGTCCTGTGCCATGTGTGACCAGCGCCCCCTATGTCCTGTGCCATGTGCCATGTGTGACCAGCGCCCCCTATGTCCTGTGCCATGTGCCATGTGTGACCAGCGCCCCCTATGTCCCTGTGCCATGTGTGACCAGCGCCCCCTATGTCCTGTGCCGAGTGTGACCAGCGCCCCCTATGTCCTGTGCTGTGAGCTGAGTGTGACCAGCGCCCCATGTCCTGTGCCGTGTGCTGAGTGTGACCAGCGTCCCCTATGTCCTGTGCCGAGTGTGACCACGCGCCCCTATGTATGTGACGTGTGCCGAGTGTGACAGGTCCCTATGTCCTGTGCTGTGAGCTGAGTGTGACCAGCGCCCCATGTCCTGTGCCGTGTGCTGAGTGTGACCAGCGTCCCCTATGTCCTGTGGCGAGTGTGACACAGCGCCCCCTATGTCCTGTGCCGTGTGCCGAGTGTGACCACCGTCCCCTATGTCCTGTGCCGAGTGTGACCAGCGTCCCCTATGTCCTGTGCCAAGTGTGACCAGCGCCCCCTATGTCCTGTGCCGAGTGTGACCAGCGCCCCCTATGTCCTGTGCCGTGTGCCGAGTGTGACCAGCGTCCCCTATGTCCTGTGCCGAGTGTGACCAGCGTCCCCTATGTCCTGTGCCGAGTGTGATCAGCGTCCCCTATGTCCTGTGCCGTGTGAGTGTGGTGTGACTGATCAGTGGGTATGACAGTTAGATGTAATGTTTTCTCCTTGCAGTCGATGCGTCGTGCCAGCCGGGGGACGGTGGGCGGCTACTTCTTGGCGGGCAAGTATGTCCTGGTTCACTGTAAGTTACATTTCTATATGAAGTCACCACAAGTTAAAATACAGCTACACATTTACGACAGAAGTGTCACACGCCCCATGGTAAAGGTGCAACAAAAGAAAGTGGTGCCCTCTGGCGAAGATACATGCAGGGGGCGCCAGATACATGAAGGACGTGCACCAGAAATCCTGAATCTGGTGCCCCCTGCACTATACACAGGACACTGCACATAGTACACCCTGCACATGGCACCCAGAACCCTCACATCTCACCGACAACCCTGCACATGGCGCACACAGGACACCCTGCACATGGCGCACACAGGACACCCTGCACATGGCGCACACAGGACACACACACCCTCTGCACTTAGTAAATGAGACAGGACCGCCCCCATGACACATGACATATAGGTCTGCACTTCGCCTGTTCCTCGTATGTTTCTTACATTTGGCCAGATGATCTATAACTGGAACGACCTTCAGAATTTGGGTTTTCTTGCCTTTCGGTGTATGCTGTACATGGACTCTGTATCTCTTGCAGGTTGGAGCCTCCCTCTTTGCCAGTAACATTGGCAGTGGTCACTTTGTGGGACTGGCGGGCACGGGGGCAGCAGGTGGCATCGCTGTGGCTGGATTTGAGTGGATTGTAAGTAGAATGAAAGAGAGGAAGCAGCTGCTCCACCTCCCCCCATGCCGAGGCTGGGATCTCCTCCACCTCACCCCATGCCGAGGCTGGGATCTCCTCCACCTACTCACACTGCCGAGGCTGGGATCTCCTCCACCTCACCCCATGCCGAGGCTGGGATCTCCTCCACCTCACCCCATGCCGAGGCTGGGATCTCCTCCACCTCCCCCCATGCCGAGGCTGGGATCTCCTCCACCTCCCCCCGGCAGGGTCATCCCACTCCTTGCGAGGCTGGATCTCCTCCACCTCCCCCATGCCGTGGGATCTTCATCCCCGCCGAGGCTGGGATCTCCTCCACCTCCCCCCATGCGAGGCGGGATTCCCACCACCAGCGGATCTTCCACCGCGGCTGGGATCTCCTCCTCCACCCCATGCCTATTTCACCGCTCCCACCCCTCCCCCTGGCCTCCAGCGTCTACTCCTCCCCCCCACCTCCCCCCCCCCATGCCGAGGCGGGGATCTCCTCCACCTCCCCCCATGTGCCGGGCTGGGATCTCCTCCACCTCCCCCCATGCCGAGGCTGGGATCTCCTCCACCTCCCCCCATGCCGAGGCTGGGATCTCCTCCACCTCCCCCCATGCCGAGGCTGGGATCTCCTCCACCCTCCCCCCATGCCGAGGCTGGGATCTCCTCCACCTCCCCCCATGCCTAGGACTGGATTCTCCTCACACTCCCCCATGCCGTATGCCTGGGTTATCTCCTCCACCTCCCCCCATTCCGAGGCTGGGATACTCCTCCCCCCCCCCATGCCAGGCAATCTCTCACCTCCCCCCATGCCTTTCTGGTCCTCCACCCTCCCCCCACCTTGCCTACTTTACTCCTCCCTCCCCCGCCTTGAATTCTTTCTCGTCCTCCACCTCCCCCTCCTCTTCCTCCACCCTGCCTCTCCTCACTACAAAGGCTTCCCCTCCTTCAGGCCTGCATCTTTGCCTCTACAGAGCCTGTCTAAACGTGCTGCCCAAGCAGTTCCACCATTCTCCTGCCCCAAGCTACAGGACCAGGGCTGGGAACTACACCAGACTGCATCCAACCACCAGCTACCTCAGACCTGGCAGAAAGGACCTAATACTACCTCAGCCTATTAACCATTGCTGTGTTGGAGTCTTGAAATAAAGACACTGCGAGATTGGTGTTCATAATCTCTGTCTCCACATGTGATCCCCGGCTGCCACTAACATCACAGGCCTTCTCTTTACCATCTAAACGAGGATCCTTACATCACACATAGACTGGGAGTGCCCCTGGGGGAGACTTTCCCTCATATTGCGGCCTCCTCCTCTTCTTGCATCCCCTCACTGGTCCTGCCCGGCATGGACAGCACCTGTTCAGTTGGACCAAGCAATCATGACATGACTAGTACCAAGGGAATCCAGCTGCCCCCAGACAAACAGGTCAGGCCGTGGTGGGAGGACGTACAAGGTTCATGTGTTGTGGGGGTTCACCATACATTTATAATAATTCTGTCACATCACATGCAGCACGTGCCATTACCCTGACGTGGGCCTTTTTGAAAAATGCTTTTGTTTCTTAAAGAGTAACTGCAAAGTTTTTTTGTTTTCCACAAATCAATAGCTCTCGGGATGTACATCTTTTCCTATTATCTTTGTTACCTATGTCCAGGTGCACACGTGTATCCCCAGGTCCCTCACTGTGGCAGCTGCAGGGTTACTCACTTGTCCACGCTCCAGCGATGGCTCCTGTGGGCCCTGTAGAGAAAGCATGTTATTGTGAACATTGTGATCTATTTGTTGTGTCCCTTCGTTTTCCTGACCTCATTCTCTGCCGCTTGTCTTGACTTCCTGCTTCGTTCCTGACTCCGATCCTGCGCCGCCCTTCCTGACCACCTGCCTGACTACGACTCTGATTCTGCCTGCTGTTTCTGTACCTCGCCTTGGCCACTACTGGAGGCAAGTCACGCCTGTGGAGCAACCTGGTGGCATCCCACCGCAAAAAGTCTATCCCGCTTTGCAACAGGCACTGGTGAAAACCTGGTGCCACTTAGATTCCTCTCCCAGGAATCAACTTACGTCATCGCTCGCAGTGGTTCAGTGTGTCCACCACCTCGTATCCTGACAGCCAAACACCTCCGATCCTGATAGTCCACCTCCGATTCTGAATATCCAGCAGTTTCTTTGCTATAGCCCTCAGGTTATCTCGGAGCTGCAGTATCTGTTTCCTCTCCCTGTGCTGACAAGCCCTGGAGTCTGTACTGTTATAGTTTGTTTATCTGTTGGTGCCATGGGAAGGGCTGCAGCTCACAGAGGAGGAGGCCATGTGACAGAGCTCTCCCTGTGAATGTAGCAGAGCTGGATGTGTACAGAACAGTGGATACAGATGTCTCCTGCACAGAATAGTGAGGTACAAGATCTCCCCTGTTCCCTATCAGTCCCTCCATCTCAGTCTGTGATTCTACAAAACTTTCTCTGTCTCTCTCTCTCTGCACATCATGCTTCTAAATTACTTTGAGAGAGAGAACACAATACTGGATTGGTGAGCAAGCTAACTGGCCTCAGCTTGAGGGCACAGACAGACAGACATTAGTCTCCGCCCATTTCACCTCTGGTGAGAAAGATTTTTACCAAGACTTTGGAAAGAAAAGGGTGAGGAGCACAATATGGACAGCGTTCTGTTTGTTTTTAAATGGGGAATCACATATAATAACTTGGTAAAATTCTAACTATAGAGTTATGCTATAAAAGATTATGTGCTAAACACGGATAACCTGGCTGTAAGTGTAATGGTCCATGTCCCAGGACACATGCGCTGACACTCTCTTTCCTTCTTCAGGCACTCTTTGCTGTTCTAATAATGGGATGGATCTTCGTTCCTGTTTACATGACAGCAGAGGTGAGATTTATACAAAGTCTTTCCAGGAACCAAAGCTGCAAGATCTAAGCAGGGACCAGTGTGCAAGCCCCAAGCATGGATAAATGCTGCAAGGTCCAAGCAGGAATCGGTGCTGCAAGGTCCAAGCAGGAATCAATGCTGCAAGGTCCAAGCAGGAATCGGTGCTGCAAGGTCCAAGCAGGAATCGGTGCTGCAAGGTCCAAGCAGGAATCAATGCTGCAAGGTCCAAGCAGGAATCGGTGCTGCAAGGTCCAAGCAGGAATCGGTGCTGCAGGTCCAAGCAGGTCGGTGTCTGCAAGTCCAAGCAGAATCGGTGTGCAACAGGTCCAAGACGCTACCCTCAGCGACATAGATGCCAGTGTATACTCCTATCCTCAGCGACATAGAGGCCAACTTGTATCACTCTATATCACTCAAGCAGAGGACCGCGGACCTGCTTAGGGCGTCAACGTGTCCAAACCTATCCACTTCTATAGGAGCAAAGTGTCTGCATCATCACTTTATATGACCTGTATGTAGCACATAGAACCATCCATTATCTGACCCAGATCACATTCCTTCTAATAGGTTCTGTTATAGAAAAAAAAGAAATCTAAATTCAGAACCTGAGTGAAGTTTCCCCCATATGTCGTGTGTCTCACCCACCACCCCATCCCAGTGTAAATGTGATAGAAGGTTCTCCACATTCCCCAGCCCCACATCCCCATAGTGTTACATAGGAAAGTTGGGGCCCCCTCCGATCCCAGGTCGTATGAAGGCTTCCCCCCCCCAAAACCATTCCCCATGGTGTACATGTATCGAAAGGGTCTCCACCCCCCCCGCCCCATCCCCATTGTTACATGTATAGAAAGGTCCTCCATACCTTCGTGAATCTGCGCCAGCGGAACTTCATCTTCGTCGATATGATCCCGGATCGGGGATCGTGGATAAGTAATAATGAGTGCCCTTGTCCTTCGGAGTGTTTCTGGTCTGGACAATTACATCAAACTGACCAATAATGGCCTGTTACTAATGGTACACCGGGGGAGCTCACGGGATACACGGTGATGTTTTTCCCATGGCTGCCGAGGCTTCGGCGGTGAGGTCTTGAGAAGCATGTGTTAGGTTGGCTGCCTGCTGTAGATGTGCTCCCAAGGTACATCGGTTAGGTTTGGCCGTTCCGTGCTGTGTAGGACGGTGTCTCTCATGGACCATTGGGTTAGGGTTTGGCCGCGGCTTTGTAGTTTTGTGCTCCCATGGGACATCGTTTTAGGTGTTGGTTTGGCCGGGGGGTTAGTGCTTGTAAACTGTGTTCCCATAGACTTCAGGGTTAATGGGCTTTGTGGCCGCGCTGTTATAGACGGTGTCTCCCATGTGACCAGGAAGGTTAGGGTTTTGGCCATGCTTGTAGAGTGTCTGCTCCATAGACCCTAGGTTAGGGTTTGGCCACTGCTGTAGAACGGGTCTCCCATGGACCATCGGGTGGGTTGTGTGTTTGGCCAGCTGCTTGTAATGGCGCTCCCATGGACCATCGTGTTAGGGTTAGGGTTGTGCCGCTTGACTTGTAGAGTGTATCCCATGGACCATCAGGTGGGTTTGGCACGTGCTCTTGTACGCGTGATCTCCATGGCGTTAGGGTTGCGGGTTTTGTCCACTGACTTTGTAAAGTGTCTCCCATGGACCATCAGTTATTAGGGTTAGGCAGCTGCTTGTAGATGTGTCTCCCATGGATCATCGGGTTAGGGTTAGGCCGCTGCTTGTAGATGTGTCTCCCATGGACCATCAGTTATTAGGGTTAGGCCGCTGCTTGTAGATGTGTCTCCCATGGATCATCAGTTATTAGGGTTAGGGTTAGGCCGCTGCTTGTAGACGTGTCTCCCATGGATCATCAGGTATTAGGGTTAGGCCGCTGCTTGTAGACGTGTCTCCCATGGATCATCAGGGGTTAGGGTTAGGCAGCTGCTTGTAGATGTGTCTCCCATGGATCATCGGGTTAGGGTTAGGCCGCTGCTTGTAGAGTTTTCCGCGATGGACCCATCAGTTATTATGGGTTAGGCCATGGCGTGTAGATGGCCTCCCAGGATGCATTCAGGTCATTAGGGTAGGCACCGCTGCTTTGAGCTTGGTCTCCCATGGGATCATCACAGGTGTATGGGGTTAGTGCAGCTGCTTGTAGGAGTGTTCTGCCATGGCGATCACTGATGTAGGGTTAGGCCGCTTGCTTGTTTAGATGGGTCGTCCCGGTGCCCATGTCGAATCAGTCATGTAGGGTTTAGGGGGGCCGTCTGTGCTTGGTAGTATGGTGTCTCCCATGGATCAGTCAGTAATTGGAGCGGTTAGGGGTAGGCCGCTGCTGTGAGTATGTGTATCCCAGGTATCATCAGGATTGAGGGTGGTAGGGTTAGGCCGCTGCTTGTAGATGTGTCTCCCATGGATCATCAGGTATTAGGGTTAGGCCGCTGCTTGTAGATGTGTCTCCATGGATCACAGGTATTAGGTTAGCCGTTGTTGCTATGTGACGGTCTCCCTGGATCATCAGGTTATTCGGTTAGGGTTGGACAGCTGCTTGTAATTGTGTCTCCCATGGATCACTCAGTTATTAGGGTTTGGCCGCTGCTGTAGATGTGTCGCCATGGACCATCAGTTATTAGGTTAGGCCGCTGGCTTGTAGATGATGTCTCTCCAGTGATCATCAGGTAATTAGGGTTAAGGGTTAGGCCGCTGATTGTAGATGTGTCTCCCATGGATCATCAGGTGGTGGGTAGGCCTGCTGGTGTCTCTGGCACAGGGCGGGTAGGCACTTGTAGATTTGATTCCCTGGATCATCAGGGTTTAGGGTTAGGCAGCTGCTTGTAGATGGTCTCCCATGGATCATCATTGGGTTGGTAGCGCGCTGCTGTAGATGTGTCTCCCATGACTCAGCAGGTTAGGGTTAGGCGCTGCTTGTAGATGTGTCTCCATGGATCATCAGTTATTAGGGTTAGAGGCCGCTGCTTGTAGATGTGGTCCTCCCCGGATCATCAGGTATTAGGGTTAGGTTACCGCTGCTTGTAGACGTATTCTCCCATGGATCATCGAGGTATTAGGGTTAGGCCCTGCTTGTAGATGGTGTCTCCCATGGATCCGTCAGTATTAGGGTGATTAGGCGCGCTGCTTGTAGAGTGTCTCCCATGGATCAATCAGGGGTTTAGGGTTAGGAGCCTGCTGAGATGTGTCTCCCATGGATCATCAGGTAGGGTAGGGTTAGGCCGCTGCTTGTAGATGTGTCTCCCATGGATCCTCAGTATTAGGGTTAGGCCCTGCATTGTATATGTGTCCCTCCGCCATGGATCATCAGAGGATATACTCACCGGCTCTAGTTGAGTCTACCTCAGCCCCCGCTGCTCCTGTAGATGTTGTCTCCATCGCGGATCCATCAGGTATCTAGGGTTATAAAGCGCGATTCCTAGTTAGGCCGCTGCTAACCAAGAGAAACGGGTACCTTGTCCCAGGAATCGGTGCTGCAAGGTCCAAGCAGGAATCGGTGCTGCAAGGTTCACATGTCGAGTCCCTGATTAGTGCCATTCTTATACCTAGAAGGGTTAGTCATCACCTCCTGTACTCTCTACTATTTGAATATGCTTCTATCCCCGCAGGTGATGACCATGCCCGAGTATCTAAAGAAACGTTTTGGAGGGCAGAGGATCCAGCTGTACCTGTCTGTGCTGTCTCTGGCCATGTACATATTCACCAAAATTTCAGTAAGTCCCAGATGAGGTAACACAAGGTAAACCTCCTTAGAGCCTTTATGTTGTCTGTGTGTGGGAGAGGAGAGCCCATGGTTACTAGACACCAGACAATTGGGTGGGAGTGAAGCGCGTAGGTCTTCTAGTATTCCGTACACACGTGTTTCCTGCTACTGTACAATGAACACTTGCATGAAATGTCCCAGCACATCCGGCAACAGGGACGATACAACTTTTCATGCGCCTTTTAGCAAAAGTCCCAATTCATGAATCAATTTGCATGGTGTTGCAGCGTTTCTATGTTTAGGTGAAATAGTGAACCGGTCGAAATAGTCCTGTGCCACTTTTTAGCAGAGAAAAGTCCCCGGAAACCTCAAAAACAACAAAACCAATGATTAATAATCCCCATTGCCTCCATTATTTATCTGCTCAGCTGTTTTATGTTAATGCATTGCTGCCTTCTATTGCCCAGAGAGTTTGTGTACTAGCATTTCATGCTGTGATGATACTTAAGAGTTAATGTTGTATTTATGTTGAAAGGTTTCTATTTTAACTTTCCTGAGGCACAGCAGGCTGTGATTGTTTGGCAGCTCAGAACATTCCAGGATGTGCAGAAGCCTATAAATACAAGCTCAGCTTGGGGTTGTGTATGTAATCTTGAGATTTTCTACTACAAAACTGTGTCCTGTTATACAGCAGAGCCAATCCAACTCCTTGGAGATCATTACCAGCCAAGCTGACCTGGGGTCCTGGCTGAGGTACTGCTATCCTATATTCTACGAAGTCAACCAACTGAAAGTCTGACCAGCCTGTTGTCTTCTGCCGTTCCATGAGGTTCTCCTAATGAAGGAACCATGGGTTTTCTCCATTTTCCGTGTGGATTCTTGGCCTGCTGCTGCCATCATGGTGCCCACGATCTGTCACCTACAGGGGGATTCTTCACTCTCAGGCACCCTCTCTCACTCCTTGCTGATGTTTCAGCTCTGACGCCATTGTTTTGGTGCAGTGACCAATGGCTAGGAAAGGTTTTTAGTGTGGGTGGTAATACATCAGCATATGTGATAGGTCATTAGTGTTCTCTCTTCTCTCATCAGGTTGACATGTTCTCTGGAGCAGTGTTTATCCAGGTAGCACTGGGGTGGAACATTTACCTGTCAGTTATCGCCCTCCTGGTGATCACAACAATATACACAGTGACTGGTAAGACCTCACCCTGCTGCTATTGCTACCTATTCTCTATCCTGGGGTTCATCACCGATCATCTGCTCAATGTCAACGTCCCCAGATGTTACCCTTCCGGATATTTCTTACACAGGACGCATTGAGTGTATTGACTTCACACTGACTGAGCGCGGTATTTAACATTCAAATTCTTCCCATGCCCTATGTTAAAGGGGCACCACAAAAAGGATGATGAACTCTGTCGGACCTGAGCGGGGGAACCGACACATTCATGATTTCCGGTGCACGATCCTAGTGAATCACCGCACTCCATGTACTTTCTGTGAACTCCAGTGACCTTGTAAGTAAATGTGCCCCAATGTATCTATTTAGGTGGTCTAGTCCCTTCCTCAAGACATAATGGGGAACATTTACATACCCGGTCACTGGAGTTCACATAAAGTACATTCTTCTCCATGACATCATGTATCTCTGTAGGTGGGTGGTCTAGTCCCTTCTCCATGACATGATGGATCTCTGCAAGTGGGTGGTCTAGTCCCTTCTCCTCCATGACATGATGGATCTCTGTAGGTGGGTGGTCTAGTCCCTTCTCCATGACATGATGGATCCTTGTAGGTGGGTGGTCTAGTCCCTTCTCCATGACATGATGGATCTCTGTAGGTGGTGGTCTAGTCCCTTCTCCTCCATGACATCATGTATCTCTGTAGGTGGTGGTCTAGTCCCTTCTCCTCCATGACATCATGTATCTCTGTAGGTGGGTGGTCTAGTCCCTTCTCCACCATGACATGATGGATCTCTGTAGGTGGGTGGTCTAGTCCCTTCTCCTCCATGACATGATGGATCTCTGTAGGTGGGTGGTCTAGGTCCCTTCTCCTTGACATCATGTACTCTGTGTGGTGGTCTAGTCCCTTCCTTCCTCCATGACATGATGGATCCTTGTAGGGGTGGTCTAGCCCCTTCTCCATGACTGATGGATCTTGTAGGTGGGTGGTCTAGCCCCTTCTCCATGAATGATGGATCTCTGTAGGTGGGTGGTCAGTCCCTTCTCCATGACATCATGTATCTCTGTAGGTGGTGGTCTAGTCCTTCTCCATGACATGATGGATCCTTGTAGGTGGGTGGTCTAGTCCCTTCTCCATGACATGATGGATCTCTGTAGGTGGGTGGTCTAGTCCCTTCTCCATGACATCATGTATCTCTGTAGGTGGGTGGTCTAGTCCCTTCTCCATGACATGATGGATCCTTGTAGGTGGGTGGTCCTAGCCCTTCTCCATGACATATGGATCATTGTAGGTGGTGTGGTCTAGTCCTTCTCCATGACATGATGGATCTTGTAGGTGGTGGTCTAGTCCCTTCTCCTCCATGAACATCATGTATCTCTGTGAGGTGGTGGTCTAGTCCCTTCTCCACCATGACAATTGAAGTGATCTCTGTAGGTGGGTGGTCTAGTCCCTTCTCCATGACATGATGGATCCTTGTGGTGGGTGGTCTAGTCCCTTCTCCTCCATTACAGTTATGGATCTCTGTAGGGGGGGGTCTAGTCCCTTTCTCCATGACATCATGTATCTCTTGTAGTGGTGGTCTAGTCCCCTTCTCCATGACATGATGGATCCTGTAGGTGGGTGGTCTAGCCCTTCTCCATGACATGATGGATCTCTGTAGGTGGGTGGTCTATCCCTTCTCATGACATCATGTATCTCTGTAGGTGGTGGTTAGTCCCTTCTCCATGACATGAGGTATCCTTGTAGGTGGGTGGTCTAGTCCCTTCTCCATGACATCATGTATCTCTGTAGGTGGTGGTCTAGTCCCTTCTCCTCCATGACATCATGTATCTCTGAAGGTGGTGGTCTAGTCCCTTCTCCATGACATGATGGATCCTTGTAGGTGGTGGTCTAGTTGTGCTCATCGTGATGGCATTTCT
>WNYA01001143.1:2091-87685 GCA_019512145.1 Engystomops pustulosus
CTGCTATCACCATAGACAGGGGACATCCTCTACACCTAGAGGAGAGGAGGATCTGCTATCACCATAGACAGGAGGCATCCTCTACACCTAGAGGAGAGGAGGTTCTACCATCACCATAGACAGGGGGTATCCTCTACACCTAGAGGAGAGGAGGTTCTACCATCACCATAGACAGGGGGCATCCTCTACACCTAGAGGAGAGGAGGATCTACCATCACCATAGACACCTAACCATCACCATAGACAGGGGACATCCTCTAACACCTAGAGGAGATGAGGTATCTACCACTCACCATAGACAAGGGGCTCCTCTACACCAGGAGAGGAGTTCTACCAATCACCATAAACAGGGGGCTCCTCCTACACCTAGAGGAGAGGAGTTCTCTCATCACCATACCACTCGGGCTCCCTACCTAGAGAGAGGAGGTCTGCTACGCATCACCATAGACCTAGGGCATCCTCTACAACGATAGAGGAGAGGAGAGTTCTACCACCTCACCAAGATCATGAGGCATCCTCTACCCCTAGAGAGAGATTCTACTCACCATAGACAGGGGCATCCCTCTACACCTCAGAGGAGAGGGGTCTTCACATCACACCATAGACGGGCTGGCATATCCCTACATCCTATGAGGATAGGATGTTCTATAACCATCACCATAGTACAGTGGGTCATCCATCTACACAAGGAAGGGGGATTCTATGCCATCACCATAGACAGGGCATCCTCTGACAACCCTAGAGGAAGAGGAGATTCTACGCATCACCATTAGCAGGGGCATCCTCTACACCTAGAGGAGAGGGAAGGTCACTACCATCACCATATACAGGAGGGTCATCCTCTACACCTAGAGGAGAGTGAGGTGTTCTAACCACACCATATTACAGGGCACTCCTCTACATCCTAGAGGAGAGGGTTCTATCATCACCATGACCGGGGCCTTCCTCTACACCTAGAGGAGAGGAGTTCTCCATCACCATGACGGGGACACTCCTCATACAACCTCGAGAGAGGAGTGTCTATCTACCTCACCATAGACAGAGGCATCCTCTACACCTAAGGAGTACGGAGGTTCTCGTCCTATCACTCACTGACAGGCCGGGGCAAATCCCTACACTAGGGAGCTAAGGAGGTCTCTCATCCACCATAGACAAGAGGGACAACTCCTCTACACCCTAAGGAGCAGGTGTCTACCATCACCATAGACCGGTGCATCCTCTACACCTAGAGAAGAGGAGGTCCTGACCATCACCATAGACAGGGAGGCATCTCTAATGTCAGACCTAGAAGGATAGGCAGTTCTCTACCCCACTCACCATAGACAAGGAGCATCCTCTACACCTAGCGAGAGGAGGATCTACCATCACCATAGACAGGGGTCATCCTCTACAACCAGAGGGAGAGGAGTGCTTCTCACCATCTACCATAGACAGGGCAATCCCTCCTACACCTAGAAGGAGGTGTCTACCATCACCATAGACTAGGGGGCATCTCATCACCTAGAAGAGAGGAGGTCTTCACCGATCACTAACTCAGCGGGACGCTCCTCTACCCTAGAGGAGATGGAGGTTCTAGACAATCGACCATACGACAGGGGCAATCATCCTCATAAACCCTAGAGGAGAAGAGGAGTCTAACCAGTCACCAAGCAGGGCATCCTCGTACACCTAAGAGGAGAGGAGGTTACATACCATCGCACCTATAGACTCAGGGGGATCCTCTACAACACCCTAGAGGAGAGAGGAGTGTTCTACCATCACCATAGACAGGAGGATCCGTCCTCTACACCTAGCAGGAGAGAGAAGGTGTCACCATACAACACCATAGACAGGGGAATCCCTACACCTAGACAGGGAGAAGTTCCTTACATCACCATAGACGGCAGGCAATCACTACACCTGGATGAAGGCAGTTCTACCTCACCATACTAGGTATCCTCACACCAGAGGGAGCGAGTCCTCCTACCACACTAGCCAGGAGCATCCTACCCGTGGACTAAGAGAGGGTTCGATCTACGCCATCTACCCTAGACGGGACTCTCTAAGCAAGGAGTCATTCACCATCACCAGATAACAGGGGGGCAATTGCCTACACCTAGGAGAGAGGATTCTACATCACCATAGACAGGGAGCATCCTCGTACAACCTATACGAGCGAGGATCTACGCATCAACCAGAGCCAGGGGGCCATCCGTCTACCCTTGAGTGAGAGGAGGTCTCTAACTACCATCACCACAGGGGGCATCCTCTAGCACACTAGAGGAGAGGAGGTTCTACATTCCATAGAACCAGGGACATCCTCACACCGACTAAGAGGAGAGAGGTTCCTAAACCATTCACATAACCAGGGGAGCATCCTCTACACCTAGGGAGAGGAAGGTTCTCACATCACCATAACAGACAGGGGCTCCTCTCTAACTTGAGAGAGGAGGTTCACCATCAACCTACTACGCAGGGGCATCGCTCACTAAGAAGAAGAGGTTCTAACTCCATCACCATAACAGGGACACACTCCTCTCACAGCAGGAGAGGAGGTTCATCATTCAATCCATACTAGACATGGGGGCATCCTCTTACACCTCAGAGGAGAGGCAGGTTCTACGTTAACTCATCACCACCTAGACAGGGGGCATCCTCTACACCTAGGGAGAAGATGTTCTACCTACCTCACCATAAACAGGGGGCATCCTCTACACCTAGAGGAAGAGAGGGTCTGAACATCACCATAGACAGGGACAATCCTCTACCCTAAGGGAGAGGGTGTGCTACCATGCACCATAGCAGGGGCATCCTCTACACCCTAGAGGAAGAGGAGTTCTACCAATCACTCATAGCCTGCGTGCAATATTCCCTCTACACCTCGAGGAGAGAGGTTCTAAACCATCACCAAGTGACAGGGGCATCCTCTATACCACACCTCAGAGGAGAAGAGGATTCTACCATCACATAGCCAGTGGGCCTCCTCTACACCGTAGAGGAGAAGGGGTTCTAACTTACCATCACCAATTTACCCATGGGGACATCCTCTACAACCTGAGAGGAAGGAGGTTCTACCTATCACCCATAGCAGGGGCATCCTCTACACCAGAGGAAAGAGGTTCTACCATCAACATAGACCAGGGGCATCCTCTTACACCCGAGGAGAGATGGTCTCAACTGACAGCCATAGACAGGGGCATCCTCTACGACCGATAGAGAGAGGTAGTTCTATCATCAATCCACCAGACATGGATGGGATGGGGCTCCTCTACACCTAAGGAAGGAGGTGATTACCAGTCAACCATAGGACAGGTGGACATCCTCTACCCTAGTCTAAATAGGATCCAGTGAGTAGAGGATGTTCTACATACACCTAGACATGGAGCATCCTTAGCATCTATAGACCGGAGGAGGAGGTTCTATCCATCAGAAGGGCATCCAACAGGAGGGCCACACCGGGGGCAACCGAGAGAGGAGGTCTACATCATCAACATAGACGGCAATCCTCTACCATGATGGCAAACCTTTTGATACTGAGTGCCCAAGACTACACCAAAATGCACTGTCAGTACCGGAACGTGCCACACATTGCACTTTTCTACGGGTTTCTTCCACCATCTTTCAATTTGTATCGGGCAGCCTAATCACTAATACATTTGAATAGAAGAGGCAAATAGCTTCTCTCCAGGGTCTCTCTGTACACGGAGAAGGAGGGTCCTAGCAGGAACCTCTCCAAAGATACTGCAGGATCTGTCAACATCCTTTAAAATAGTGTCCTTTAAATAGCCGCTGAGAGCACGGCACATCCACTGTTGTCTGCAACTGCAAGAAGATTTTGTGGTATTGGTCCTGTTTGATAAAATGGCCTCGTGCCCACAGAAGGAATCTAGTGCCACCTCTGGCACCCGTGCCATAGGGTTCCGCCACCACGCTCTACACCTAGAGAGAGGAGTTCTACCATCACCATGACAGGGGTCAATCATCTACAACCTAAGATGGTTCTATTATCACCATAGACAGGGGGCATCCTCACACCTAGAGAGAGGAGGTTCTAACCATCCCCATAGACTAGAGGTCATCCTCTACAACCTAAGGAGAGGAGGCCTACCATCACTCACCTAGCCATGGGGGCATCCTCTACACCTAGAGGAGAGGTGTTACTACCATCCCAATAGAACAGGGGCATCCTCTACACGTAGTAGGATGAGGAGGTTCTACCATCCCAATAGACAGGGTGCACCTCTAAACACCTAAAGGAGAGGAGATTCTACTATCATCCAATAACAAGGGGGCATCCTCTACACCTAAGGCAGACGGAGGTTCTACCATCACTCATCCCACAGGGGGCCATCCTCTACACCTAGAGGAGAGGAGGTTCTTGATCTCCATCCCCATAGACACGGGGGGCATTCCCTCTACACCTACTAGGAGAGGATAGCATCCTTACCAGTCACCAATAGACAGTGGGACATCCTCTACCACCTAAGGAGAGGAGTCTACACCCACCATAGACAGGTGGCGCACTACCTCTACACCTAGAGGAGAGGAGGTTCTAAAATCACACCATCACCATAGACCAGGGGGCATCATCTAACACTCAGGGAGAGGTTCTACCATCTACACATAGACAGGGCATCCTCTAAAACCTAGTAGTGAGAGGCGGTACTACCATCAACCATAGGACAGGGCATCCTCTACACCTCAGAGGGGGAGGTTCTAACACATCACCATAGAATGGACATCCCTACACCTAGATCAGAGGAGGTTCCACACCATCACCATAGACAGGGGCAATCCTCTAACACCTACAGAGGAGAGGAGGCTCTACCCAATACCATACACAGGGACAAGATCCTCTACCATACCAGGAAGGAAGCTTCTCCCATCAACCATCGTGCTTTTAATTAGTAAAGGGAGGCCACTAGGGTCTTTTAATTAGTAAAGGGAGGCCACTAGGATTTTCTAAGTATAACAAGTGTGCCGCGGCTCAAAAAATGTTGAAAATCACTGCTCTACAACTTAAGGAATGGAGGTTCTCCCATCAGCATAGACAGGGAGTATCCTCCACATTTAGTAGAGAGGAGCTTTGATCATCACCATAGACAGGGAAAATCTTCTACACCTAGAAGAGAGGAGCTTCGATCATCACCATAGACAGGGGGCATCGTCTACACCTAAAGAAGAAGAGGTTACCATCGCCATAAAACAGGGGCATCCTCTACACCTAGAGGAGAGGAGGTTCTACCATCACCATAGACCGGGGGCATCCCCTACACCTACAGAAGAGGAGGTTCTACCATCACCATAGACAGGGGGCATCCTCTACACCTAGAGGAGAGGAGGTTCTACCATCACCAAAGACGAGGGGCATCCTCTACACCTAGAGGGCGGTTATACCGTCACCATAGACAGGGGCATCCTCTACACTTAAAGGGGAGAAGGTTCTACCATCACCATAGACAGGGGACATCCTCTACACCTAGAGGAGAGGAGGTTCTACCATAACCATAGACAGGGGACATCCTCTACACCTAATGGAGAGGAGGATCTACCATCACCATAGACAGGGGGCATCCTCTACACGTAGAGGAGAGGAGGTTCTATCATCACCATAGACAGGGGGCATCCTCTACACCTAGAGGAGAAGAGGTTCTACCATCACCATAGACAGGGGGCATCCTCTACACCTAGAGGAGAGGAGGTTCTACCATCACCATAGACAGGGGGCATCCTCTACACCTAGAGGAGAGGACGTTCTATTATTACCATAGACAGGGGGCATCCTCTACACTTAAAGAGGAGAATGTTCTACCATCACCATAGACAGGGGACATCCTCTACACCTAGAGGAGAGGAGGATCTACCATCACCATAGACAGGGGGCATCCTCTACACCTAGAGGAGAAGAGGTTCTACCATCACCATAGACATGGGACATCCTCTACACCTACAGGAGAGGAGGTTCTACCATCGCCATAGACAGGGGGCATTCTCTACATCTAGAGGAGAGGAGGTTCTACCATCACTATAGACAGGAGGCATCCTCTACACCTAGAGGAGAGGAGGTTCTACCATCTCCATAGACAGGGGGCATTCTCTACACCTAGAGGAGAGGAGGTTCTACCATCACTATAGACAGGGGGCATCCTCTACACCTACAGGAGAGGAGGTTCTACCATCACCATAGACAGGGGACATCCTCTACATCTAGAGGCGAGGGGGTTCTACCATCACCATAGAAAGGATGCATTCTCTACTTCTAGAGAAGAAGAGGTTCCTCCATCACCATAGACAGGGGGCATCCTCTGCACCTAGAGGAGAGGTGGTTCTACGATCACCATGGACAGCGGTAATCCTCTACATCTACAGAAGTTTAGGTTCTACCAATACCATAAACAGTGTGAATCCTCTACACCTAGAGGAGAGGAGGTTCCTCCATCACCATAGCCAGGGGGCATCCTCTACACCTAAAGGTGAGGCAGTTCTACCATCGCCATAGACAGGAGATCCTCTACACCTAGAGGAGAAGTGGTACTATTAGCATCGTAGGCAGGGGACATCCTCTACAACTAAGGGAATGGAGGTTTTACCATCAGCATAGACAGGGAGTATCCTCCACATCTAGAAGAGAGGAGCTTTGATCATCATCATAGACAGGGGTATCCTCTACACCTAAAGGAGAGGAGGTTGTACCATCACCATAGACAGCGGTATCCTCTACACCTAGAAGAAAGGAGCTTTGATCATCATCATAGACAGGGGCATCCTCTACTCCTAAAGGAGAGGAGGTTCTACCATCACCATAGACAGGGGCATCCTCTACACCTAGAGGAGAGGAGGTTCTACCATCAGAATAGACAGGGGGCATCCTCTACACCTAAAGGAGAGGAGGTTCTACCATCACCAAAGACGAGGGGCATCTTCTACAGCTAGAGGGCGGTTATACCTTCACCATAGACAGGGGGCATCCTCTACACTTAAAGGTGAGAGGTCCTACCATCACCATAAACAGGGTTATCCTTTACAAAAATGAGGAGAGGATGTTTTACCATCAGCATAGACAGGGGACATCCTCTACGTTTAGAGGAGAGGAGGTTCTACCATCACCATAGACAGGGTTTTCTTCTACACCAAGAGGAGAGGAGGTCTTACAATCGGAATAGACAAGGGGCATCCTCTACACCTAGAGGAGAGGCGGTTCTATGATCACCATAGACAGGGGGCATCCTCTACACCTAGAGGAGAGGAGGTTCTACCATCACCATAGACAGGGTTTTCTTCTACACCAAGAGGAGAGGAGGTTTTACATTCGGAATAGACAAGGGGCATCCTCTACACCTAGAGGAGAGGAGGTTCTACCATCAACATAGACAGGGGGCATCCTCTACACCTAGAGGAGAGGAGGTTCTACCATCAACATAGACAGGGGGCATCCTCTACACCTAGAGGAGAGGAGGTTCTACCATCACCATAGACAGGGAGCATCCTCTACATCTAGAGGAGAGGCGGTTCTACCATCACCATAGACAGGGGCATCCTCTACACCTAGAGGAGAGGAGGTTCTACCATCACCATAGACAGGGAGCATCCTCTACATCTAGAGTAGAGGCGGTTCTACCATCACCATAGACAGGGGACATCCTCTATACCTAGAGGAGAGGAGGTTCTACCATCACCAAAGACAGGGAGCATCCTCTACACCTAGAGGAGAGGAGGTTCTACCATCACCAAAGACTCCCTGCTATGGTGATGGTAGAACTCCTCTGCCTCTCCTAGGTGGTGATGATCCCCCTGTCTATGGCTGATGGTATCAACAGACTCACTATCCACACTGTGTAGAGGAGTCCCCCTGTCTTATGGATGGTTAGACCTCCTCTCCTCTAGGGTAGAGGCATGCGCCCCTGTCTTGGTGTGGAAGAACACTCCTCCCCTTGGTGTAAGATGCTGCCCCCTGTCTCATGTGATGATGTAGAACCCCTCCTTAGTGGTGTAGAGATGCCCCTGTCTATGGTTGATGGTTAGAACTCTCTCCTGCTATCATACAGGTGGTTACAGGATGCCCCCGTCTATGGTGTGGCAACCGCCTCCTCTCATCGGTGTGTAGAGGAATGTCCCCCTGTCTAATGGTGGGATAGAACCCACCTCCTCTAGGTGTAGAGGATGCCCCTGTCTGATGTAGAATAGCATGAGGGAAGATAGCCTTCAATGTTTAATCTCTCTCCTCTAGGTTGTAGTGATGCATCCCCGTTCTATGTTGATGTGGAATCCTCCTCTCCTTAGGTGTAGAGGATGCCTTCCTTCTATGGTGAGTGTAGAACCTCCTCTCCTCTAGTGTAGAGATGCAACCCTGTATATGGTGATTGTAGAGCCTCCTCTTCCTCTAGTGCAGAGGATGTCCTACTGTCTATGTGATGGTGAACCTCCTCTCCTTAGGTG
Organism: Engystomops pustulosus; assembly: GCA_019512145.1. Classification (NCBI taxonomy): domain Eukaryota; kingdom Metazoa; phylum Chordata; class Amphibia; order Anura; family Leptodactylidae; genus Engystomops; species Engystomops pustulosus. The sequence goes on from WNYA01001143.1 coordinate 10,507, forward strand.
TAGAGATGCCCCCTTTATGGTTGATGGTACGTAGAGCCTCCTCTTACCCTAGGGTAGAGAGCCCCCTGTTTAGGTGATGTGGAACCTCACTACTCCTTGTGTAGGAGGATGCCTCCCTGTCTATGGTGCCTGTATAAGTAGAACCGTCCTCCTCCTTAGTTGTAGGAGGTGCCCCCCTGTCTATGGGATGGTAAGAAACACTCCTCTCACTCTAGGTGTAGAGGATGCACTCAGGCTGTGCCTCCATCTAGGTGTACGATGGATCCATGGTAGGTATGGAACTACCCTCCTCTAGGGTAGAGGATGCCCCCTTTCTATGTGATGGTGAACCTCCTTCCTCTAGGTGTAGAGGATGTCCCCTGTCTATGGTGATGGTATGAATCTCCTCTCCTCTAGGTGTAAGGATGCCTCAGCCTGTCTATGGGATATGAACCTCCTCTTCAGAGTAGAGATGCGCTATGGTTTGCCTCCTCTCCTTGGGTGTAGAGGATCCCCTGTCTTGGTTGATGGTAAACCTACCTCTCCTCTAGGAGTAGAGGATGGCCCCCCGTTATTATGTGATGGTAGAACCTCTCTCCTCTAGGTTGTAGAGGATGTCCTGTCATGGTGGAGATCCTCCTGGGTAGGTCCCGATGTCTATTAGTAACTCTCCTCTCCTGCTAGGTGTAGAGGATTGACCTTGTGCCTGATGGTGAGGTAGAAATCACTCTCCTCAGGTTAGAGGATGCCCCATCTAGGTATGGGTGACCTCCTTTCCTCTAGGTTGTAGAGGATTCCCCTGTCTATGGGATGATTAGTAAACCTCCTTCCTGTAGGTGTAGAGGATGATCCCCTGTCGATGGTGATGGTAATAACCTCCTCTCCTCTGGGTTAGAGGATGTCCCCCTGTCTATGGTGATGGTAATAGAACCTCCTCTCCTAGTGTAGAGGGATGGCCGCCCTGTCTATAGTGAGGAGACCTCCTCTCCTCTAGGTGTGAAGAGTTCCCTTGTCTATGGTGATGGTAAGAACCTCCTACTCCTCTAAGGTTGTAGAGGAGTGCCCCCCTGTCTTGATAGTGATGGTAGAACCGTCCCTCACTCTAGTGTGTAGGAGAGCCCCTGTCTGGACTCATTTGTTGAGATCACCCTGTCCGGTGCGGTAGAAAAACACTGAAACCTCTTCTCTCTAGGTGTAAGAGGATGCCCCCTGTCTATCGATGGTGATGTGTAGAACCTCCTCTCCTTCTCTCTAGGTGTCGAGATGAACCTCATGTCTGGTGATGGTAGAACTCCTCTCTCTATGTAGTGGGGTGAGGATGGCCCCCCCCTGTCTATGGTGATGGTCTAGAACTCCTCCCTCTAGGTGTAGAGGCTGCCCGCCTGTCCTTGGTTGATGGTAGATCCTCCTCTCCTCTGTTTTTGTACCGGATGCCTACCTGTCTATGGTGATGGTAGAAGCCCGTCCTCTCCTCTAGGTGTAGAGGATTGCCCCCTGTCTATTGTGGATGGTAGCACTCCCTGCCTCTCAGGTGTAGAGGATGCCTGCTGTCTATGGTGATGGTAGACCTCCATCCCTCTAGGTTTAGAGGAGTTCCCCTGTCTATGGTGATTGGTAGAACCAGAGGGCCTCCTTCTCCTCTAGGTGTAAGATATGCCCATGTCTTTGGTGATGGTAGACCTTCCTTCCTTTAGGTGTAGAGGATGCCCTTCCTTCATGATGATGTGAAACCTCATCCTCTAGGAAGGATGCCCCTGTCTATGTGATGGTAGAACTCCCTCTTACCTTCTTAGGTGTAGAGGATTAGTCCCGGTCTATGGTGATGGTTAGCACCTCTCGTCCTTAGGTGTAGAGGATGCCCCTGTCTAATTATGGTATTGAACCTCCTCTCCTCTAGTGTAGGAGCCCTGCTGTCTATGGTGATTGGTAGAACCTCTCTCCTACTAGGTGTAGAGGAGGTTCCCCTGTCTTAGTGAGTTGGTAGCAACCTCCTCTCAGCTTAGGTTGATGAGGTATACTCCTGTCTATGGTGTTGGTAGGAACCTCCTCTCTCTAGGTGTAGGGATGCCCCCGTTTTATGTGATAGTCGAACTCCCTCTTACTAGGTGTAGAGGTGCCCCCTGCTATGGTGATGGTAGAACCTCCTCTCCTCTAGGTGTAGAGGATCCCTGTCTATGGTGATGGTAGAACCTCCTCTCCTCTAGGTGTAGAGGATATCCCCCCTGTCTATGGTGATGGTAGACCTCCTCTCCTCTAGGTGTAGAGGATGCCTCCCTGTCTATGGTGATGGTAGACCTCCTCTCCTCTAGGTGTACGGATGCCCCCTTCTATGGTGATGGGTAGACCTCCTCTCCTCTTGTGTAGAGATGCCCCCTGTTATGGTGATGTAGAACCTCTCTCCTCTAGGTGTAGAGGATGCCCCTGTCTATGTGATGGTAGAAACCTTCCTCTAGGTGTAGAGGATGTTCCCCTGTCTATTGTGATGGTAGACCTCCTCATCCTCGTGTGTAGATGATGCCCTGTCATGGTGATGGTGTAGAAACCTCCTCTCCTCTAGTAGTGTAGATGGATGCCCGCCCTGTCTATGGTGATGGTAGAATCTCCTCTCTCTAGGTGTAGAGGATGCCCCCTGTCTATGGTGATGGTATACCTTGCCAAACACAAAACAACACATTGGGGTCATTACTAGGGCCCAACGCGTTTTCTTTCCGTTTTCTCCCGACGTGTTAGCCCAACCATATTCGATGTTGCGCCGATTCTCACCGAATTCCGGTTTGTCGCACTGCACGCGATCGGATTTGTGTGCGGCAATCGGCGCCGGCTATGCTGAGCGACGGAAACGGGGGCGGGCCCCCGAACGAAACCCCCCGGATGATTCGGAAAAAACACGCCCGCATTTAAAAAAACAAAAGTTGCGGGACACCGCTTGACTTCACCTGCCGCAGCGCTGGTGACTTCCGGCTCGTTGCCCGCTGATTTTCAGCGGGCAGCAAGCGCCACCTGGTGGACGGGGGGAACTGCCTTCATGAATCCCGGCCGACCCGAACCAGCAGCAAGAGAACGCGCCGCATGGATCGCGAATGGGCCGGGTAAGTAAATTGAATTTACACAACAACCATTGTGGGCAGTTTCACTTAACCCGGTCCATTCGACGATCGCAGCGGCGCTTTCTCGCGGTGGATTCGGGTTTTCCGGCGATCACTAAGGCGTTTCCTCAGACGGTCCACCAGTTATGATGCGCGCTGAAGTCTGCTGTGGACCAACCTAGTTCAGATCCTATACTACTGTGGTAAGGTAAGCGCGTGCCAGAACACTTTTTTTTTTTTAAATGCGGCGGTTTCTTCGATCTCGTTGCGGCCCCCACTTTCCGTTGCGCTGAGGGGCGATGCACCACAATCTGATCGCGTGCGCAAAAAAACCCGGGGGAAGTAGTGACAGGGGAAAATACGGCGCAAAATCGGAAATAATGTTGTGTAACTGACCACCCCATGTGGTGAACGCAGAAGCTGAAGCAGTTGGGGGGGTTTACTATGGGGGGGGGGGGGGGGGGGTATCATGGGTATGAGGTATAGTCCGGCAAGGGAGGCTTGGCGAAGACTTGCTATGAACGAACCGAATGCTTACTTTGTCAGGCGAGCAATATGTGTGCGCGTAAGCACTTAAGGACCAACTAAGATACCAGCCGCTATGCGGTCCGCGCAATCATGGGTGGGGTCGCACCAAGTACACAGACTTGCCTAAATGGTACTAGGGTCCCTATGGCTTGCTGAGGGGCCTCAAAACTCGTGCAGGCAAGAATTGTTTGACAAGCACATAGGGACCGAGGAGCCCGATATGATGCATGGTGGTGGTCGCAAGCTCCGGGTCCCAGATATTCACTCAATCCCATCAGCTCATGAATGCTATCTGAAAAAAAGAATAAACTTTTTTAGCATTAGGTTTATGTCCTTATGGTTGCAGGTTATACTTTATATTATCTGAGATAAAATCTATTTCCTTTTGCTCAGTTTCTTTCTGTCTATTTGTAAGTAAAGAGGTATACCATCTCCATAGACAGGCGGATCCTCTACACTAGAGGAGAGGAGGTTCTACCATCTACCATAGACAGGGGGCATCCTCTACACTAAATAGGAGCGTCATATAGAAGGAGGTCTCTCACGGGAGGGAGGTTCTACCTCACAGAAGGCATCATTACAACTACAGGATGAGGAGGTTCTACCATCTCCAATAGACAGGGGGCACAGCCTCTACACCTGAGGAGAGGAGAGGTTTCTACCATTCCATAGACAGGGGGCATCCTCTACACTAGAGGAGGGGTTTCTACATCACCTAGACAGGGGGATCCTCCACACTAGAGGAGAGGGGGCTCTACCTCACTATATACGAAGGGTGCATCCCGGGTACACCTAGAGGAGAGAGTCTACATCACCATAGACATGAGGCATCCTCTCACACTAGAGGAGAGGAGGATCCTACCATCAACCATAGACGGGGGAATCCTCTACACCTAGAGGAGGAGGGAGGTTCTACCATCACCATAGACAGGGGTATCCTCGTACACTCTAGAGGAGGGGGTTCTCCATCACAATAGACAGGGGGCATCCTCTACACCTAGAGGAGAGGAGAGTTCTACATCACCATAGGACTGGGGCATCCCTACACCTAGAGAGAGGAGGTTCTACCATCACCCATAGGACAGAATGGAGATCCTCTACACTAGAGGAGAGGAGGTTCAACCATCACAAGACAGGGGGCACCTCTACACCTAGAGGAGGAGAGGTTCTACATCACCAGTAGACAGGGGATCATCATCTACACAAGAGCGGAGGAGGTTCTACCATACATTAGACAGGGGGCATCCTCACACCTCAGAGACGAGGGGTTTACCATCATCAATAGAACGGGGGACTGCTCTGACACCTAGAGGAGAGGTAGAGGGTTCTGACCATCACATAGACAGGGGGCATCCTTAATAGGGATGAGGAGGTTCTCAGCATCACATCGACAAGTGGAGATCCTCTACACCTAAGGAGAGGAGGTTTCTCCATCACATAGACAGGGGAATGAATCATAACTAGAGGAGAGGAGGCTTTTTGTTCTACCATCACCATAGACAGGGGATTCACGAGGGAGATCTACATACCATAGGAAGGGGCTCCGAACAGAGGAGGTTCTTACCATCACCATAGAACAGGTCGGGCATCCTTAACACCTAGAGGAGGAGGAGTTCTACCATCCACATAGACGGGGGGACATCCTTCTACACCTAGAGTGGAGAGGGGGCTTCAGCACCATAGACAGGGGGCATCTCTACACCAGGGAGGAGAGGTATCTACCATCACAAGGACAGGAGCGGCACCTCTACCTAGAGGAGAGGAGGTTCTACCCTCACCATAGAAAGGGGGGCATCTCCTCTACTACATAAGGAGAGGAGGGTTTGCTACCATCACCATAGACAGGGGCTTATCCTCTACACCTAGAGGAGAGGAGGTACATCAGCAGGGGTGCATAACTACCCGAGAGGAGTGTTACCATACGATAGACAGGGGGATCTCTTACACCTAGAGGAAGAGGAGGTACTACCAGTCACATAGACAGGGGCATCTCACAACCAGAGAGAGGACGGATTCTAACCATCACATAGACAGGGGGGCATCCTCTACACATTAGAGGAGAGGAGGTTCTACCATCACCACTAGCAGGGAATCATCCTTACCTACAGGAGAGGAGGTTCTACAATCACCTATAGGACAGGGGAGGCCATCCTCTTACACCTACGAGGAGAGGAGGTTTTACCATCACCATAGACAGGGGGCATCCTCTACACCTCAGAGGAGAGGAGTTTAACCATCACCATAGCGACAGGGAGCCAATCCTCTACACCAACGGAGAGGCAGGTCTTATACCATCACCATCCGACAGGGGGATCCTCTACACCTAGAGGAAAGGAGGTTCTACCCATACCATAGACAGGGGGATCCTCACACCTGAGGAGAGGGGTTTACCATCACCATCGAGGGGGAGATCCTCTACACCTAGAGGAGAGGAGGTCTCTACACATTCCACCATACGACAGGGTAGAATCCTCTACACCTAGAGGAGAGGAGGTTCTACCATCACATAGACAGGGGGCATCCTCTACACCTAGAGGAGAGGAGGTTTACCATCAACATAGACAGGGATGCATCCTCTACACCATCAGAGGAGAGGGCTTACCACTCCAACATAGACAGGGGGCATCCTCTACACCTAGAGGAGAGGGAGGTCTACCATCACCTAGACAGGTGACATCCTCTACACCTAGAGGAGAGGAGGTCTACCATCAAATAGAAGGGCTCACCTAAGGAGGGAGTATACACATCCCCATGTTACCTCACCTAGAGGAGAGGAGGTTTCTTACCATCCCATAGACAGGGGGCTCCTTCCAGAAGGGGAGGGGTCTCACCCTCACCGTAGACGGGGGATCGACACATAGAGGAGAGGACTTCTACCATCACCATAGACAGGGAGCATCCTGCTACACCAAGGAGAGGAGGATCTACCATCACATAGACAGGGGGCATCCTCTACACTAGGGAAGAGGAGGTTCACCATCACCATAGACAGGGTTGGATCCTCTACACCGTAGAGGAGAGAGGTTCTGACCATCACCAAGACAGGGGACACCCTACACCTAGAGAGAGAGGGGGTTCTACAATCAACCAAGAACAGGGTACTTACACTAGGAGAGAGGAGGTTCTACCACTCAATAGACAGGGGCATCCTCTACACCTAGAGGAGAGGAGGTTCTACCAATCAACATAGACAGGGGCATCGATCACCATAGAGGAGAGGAGGTTCTCATCACTATCGACAGGGGACATCCTCTACACACTAGAGGAGAGGATGGTTCTACATCACCATTAGACAGGGTTATCCTCACTACCTAGAGGAGGGGGTTCAGCCATCACCATAGACAGGGGGCAGCCTCTTACACCTTTAGAGGAGAGGAGGTTCTACCATCAACATAGACAGGGGCATCATCTACACCTAGAGGGAGGAGGTTCTACCATCCATCCATTGAGACAGGGGGCATCATCTTACACCTAGAGGAGAGGTAGTGTTCTTACCATCACCATAGACAGGGGACTCCTCTACCACCTAGAGGAGAGAGTGGGTCATACCATTCACCATAGAGCAGGGGGCATCCTCATACACTAAGAGGGAGAGGGAGGTCTTGACATCAACATAGAACAGGGGATCATCAACCACCTAGAGGGGGAGGAGTTACTACCATCACCATAGACACGGGGCATCATCTACACCTAGAGGGAGAGAGGTCTACCGATCACCATAGAGGGGGTGCCATCATCTACACCTAGAGGAGGAGGAGTTCTTACCATCACCATAGACAGGGGGACATCCTCTACACTACGAAGGAGAGGAGTTCTACATCACCATAGACAGGGGGCATCCTCATAACTAGAGGAGAGGAGGTTCTACATCCACCATAGACAGGGGGCATATTTCATATCCACTGGAAGTAAATGCGAGAAGCTACTATAGAAAATAGCCGACAGCAAGCAGAGATCTAGATAAAAACATTATATCTATAAAACAATACCATAATTACTATGTAGATGGGGAATATCCCTTAAGAAACACAACTTAACCACTTTATAAGTAAATCTCACTTCCCAGGCAGATAGAACAGGTTCAGCTGCAATACCAGTTTTGGGCCAGTAGTAGAGGAGTCAATAACATGAAAATAAAACAGCAGCCATTAAACTTCATAGAGGGCACTAGAATGTAGCGGAAAATGGTCAACACACTCATCTACATTAAGTAGATAACCAAGAGAAGTCAACATACCCATTCAGCCGGGCCATTACACATGTACAAATAAAACAAAATATTGACAGATTAAAAATATAATTAGATAAAAATTGAAGGAGGGCTTGCCCACCAGAGCTTCCAGTTAAAGGATGAAGGGTGGTGACACAGAAGGGACTGTATGATGGTGCAGCCATTCGTTAGGAGGTATAAAATAATTGAGTAAATAGATAACAATGAACCAGTGGCTCGTCAATATGCCCAAATGGATTGAATTCCGAGTCTGGAGATAAACCTGTAACTGTATCAAGTGATGAGTGGATTAATGGGTGGAGCAGAAATCACGAAATGATTTGAGAAAAGAATGTGAACTAATACAGTATGAAATGTGATAGCATTGCCAAAAAAATATGGGGATTTGTAGGGATATGTTTGAAAGTTTGGTTAGGGTATTGCCTGCCTTGATCGATCAGGTAGTGCATTCAGAGAATACATGAAGCTGCGGGAGAGGAGTAATTCTGGAGACTGAGTGAGTGGTTTGAATGAAACCATTCCCGCGTTGCGCTGCACATGCACAGCCCAGAGGTGTGGGCTGTATTAAGAGGGCCCACAGGGGGATTCTCTTCACGCAGAGGTGAGGATTGTTGCATATGTGCAGCTCACCTGCTTGATAGAATTGTGCTCACATAAAACCACGACACATGGTTAACGAGCATGTGTTGCATATTGAGACATCACCTACACATTACCGGATGGTTTGATGTGATGTGACGCTATGGCAACAGGCGAGATTTCCGACTGTCAAATTTTCCGAATTTCGCCATTCTGAATTGCCACGTCGGAGGTGGCGTGCGCATGCCAACGAAATGGGGTGCGACGAAACCTGGGTGGAAAACTAAAAAAATGTGCAACTGCACTACGATCCCGGGCGGGAATCCACGCCATGTTGCTGAACCTGGTGACCGAAAATCCCTGTGGGAATCCCGAACAGAAGAGAACGCGGCTGATTCCAATGGGTAAGCATGAGTTCAAAAACACATGGGGTAACTAAGGGCCGAATTCGCGTTTTCCCGACGTGTTACCCAATATTGATTTGCATGTCCTGATTTCTGCCCGGATGGCGCACGCGATCGGATTGTGGCGCATCGGCGCCGCATGCGAGCGACCTGGAAACGGAGGGGCGGGCCCCGAACGAAAAACCGAGTATTCGGAAAAAACACGCCGCATTTAAAAAGAAAAAGTGTAACTTGGTTGACGCGAACTTGACTGCTGTCCGCACGGCTCGGTGAATCAGGCGTGTGACCCGTGTTTTCAGCGCAGCAACGCCACCTGGTGGACGGGGAGAACTGACCTTAGGAATCCCGGCAGACCCGAATGCCAGAAGCAGAGAACGCGCCGCGGGATCGCGAGAGGACCGGGTAATAAATGCCCAAAGTTTACAAACAACCATTGTGGCAGATTTTACCTTACCGGTCCATTCGGATCCAGCCGGCGCTTTCTCGGCGTGGAGTCGGGTATTCCGGCGATTCACTAACCGTTCCTCAGAAGTCCACAGGTAATGCATGCGCTGAAAGTTGCTGTGGCAGACTGAGTCAAGAACTATACTGGTGTGAAGGGTAAGCGCGTGGCCAGCAACACTTTTTTTTTTTTAAAGCGTGGTTCCGACCGCGGGTCAGTTTGACCCACGTTTGCGTGCATGAGGGGCCGCTGCAACCACAATCTGATATCGCGTGCGCCAAAAACCCGGGGGAAGGTAGTGGAACAGGAAAATCGGCGCAACAATCGGAAATATATTGTGTAAACTGACCCCCATGTGTGGAACGCAGCAGCTAGCAAGCAGTTTTTACTATGGTAGCAGTGGATGAATGGAGAGTCCAGAGCTGCAAGAATTGCTAGTAACAACCAGAGGCGGTAGCTTGTCAGCAGCAATAGGGGGCGTAAGCACTGATAGGACCTACACTAAATACAGCCCTGCCCCAAGTCATGTGTCCAGCCAATCACAGACTTGCCTAAAGGGGACTTCCCTATGGTTGCTGAGGGGCCTCAAAACATAGGCATCGTTTACCTAAATAGGGACCAGGATCCCGAATAGTGATGCATGTTCGAGCTCCGGGTCCAGTTTCACTCATCCCTAACTACGATGGCTCATACTGAAAAAAAGAATAAAATTTTTATCCAAAAAGTGAACTATTAGGCCACATTTATTAAAGCCGTTGCGCCAGTTTTCTGTCTGACTTTGCGCTAAAAGGAACATGTAAATCGGCTGTGTACATATATTATTAAAGGTTGCCCCGTTTTGTTCACGGCTTCTATGTGTCCAACGAACTAGAAAAAAAATGTGCTCACCCTAAAGGGCAGTTTAATGCTAGGCAAGACTGTGCGCAACAATTCTACAGCTGAGCTAAGCGCATCGGTGCTGTCAGGTACAAGCACAAGGTGGGGGCTGAGAGTGAGGAAGTCGCCAGCACAGGACAAGTCACATGTTGTTTTGTAAAGGAATCCAGAACCAAAGCCCAACCCATGGGGACTACACAGAGGATTGCTTAGAGTGTAAGTAGTTATACCACACAATTATCATATGAATGCAAATACTTAGAGAAAACAATGCAGGTGTGGTGGGCTCCTGTAATCTGTCTTTAGTGAAAATGAGGTCCCTGGTGACTGGTTCCCTTTAAATTTGCAGGGAACCTGGGATTCCTGATAACATTCTTGTGTCTGCTGCACTTTATATACGATTTCTAAAGCAAAGATTTTTTTTTCTTCCTGAACCACCTTAATTGGCCTCAATGATGTACAAATACAGATCATAGGACATAAGTCGAGATGACGGAATCGTCGTAACAATTTTCACCTGTTTTGCTTTTTCCTTACAAAAGTTAATTCCACATTTTGGTAAAGGTCGACTGTTGTTTAAACATTTACACATGACATAAAAAAGAAGAAAAAAAAAGAATCTTGTCGAGTGCCAATGTCTGTCAGATGTCGGGAAGACACAATATTTGTATGTTCTCAGTCTCGTAAAGTATTCTGATCATTATAAGTCATGAGACGCACAATACATCTAAGCGCATGAGAGCAGTAAACACCAGGATCCGGGATCGGGAGGACTCATCGGTGATGACTTATGGCCCCAGCCCCTAAGTGTGTTCTATATAAAACCCCCATCCAAGAAGTGATCTACTGAGGTGTCCTGTCCTCCTGGAGTCTCCAATTCTCTATCACAAGGTGGGAATTGTTACTATTATCTGATACTTTTAGTATTTTGCTCTTAGTTGATGTCACTTCCATTAGGTGTATGTCCTTATGGTCGCAGGTTATACTTTATATTATCTGAGGATAAATTCTATTTCCTTTTGCTCAAGTTCTTTCTGTCTATTTGTAAGTAAAGATAAAGGAAAGGAAGGAAGAAAGTAAATGTTGGTTATAAAATCTCTTGTGGAGACAGATGTCATTACATCAGGACAAATACTAGACGCCCTTATACCCTACACAATAGCAGCGGATATTCTACTGACACAGAGACATGAAGGGAAAGGACTGAGCCCTTTAAGTTACACATGAGTAAATATTACATTATAGTAACCCTCACCCCCTTCTCCTTCTCATATTAAAATATCTATTGTTTTACTTAATCTTTAAAATTGATCTTTCCAATCTTAAAGGAAATCTACCACCAGGATGGAGGATTGTAAAACCAGCCACTGACATACTGGCGTGCGCTCCCTCTGGCGGGATCTCTACTCTTATTTTAGCTTCTTATGCCCTTGATTTTACCAAAAAAAAAGGCTTTAAAATTATGCAAAATTAGCGTTAGGGGCTCCCGGCTCAATTAAAAGCGTGTGGGAACCTGTAGCCCCTGAGAATATGCATAATTTTAAATCCTTTTTTTCTAAATATGGAGCTAAAGGAAGAGCTGGGCCTTGCCAGAGGGGGGCGCAAACCGTATGTCAGTGGTGCTGGTTACAATCCTTCATCCTGGTGGTGGGGGTCTTTAAAACTAGTTGGACTTCGAGGACCTCCTTGAGGGCGTTGTCTATTTTGGCTCTAGTGATCTATGGTAGTTCTGTATATTCCCTAATACATGACATCTGGTTGATAGGGTATTAACTCTGAGATTGAGGCTGTCAATCCGATCCTTATATATTAGATAGAGATGATCTTGCACCATATGATCCCTTTAAGAAATCCAACCCTTCGTAATCCTCTCCTGCAAGTAACTCGTTCTTCCCCAAGCTCCTGCACCTCTATAATAACTGCAGATAATTGAAGTGCTTTTGCTCCACCGTATTAAGTCAGTAGTAAAAAATCTGATAATTTTCCTGCTCCTGAATAATTGTGAGACAAATGCGATCCTTCTCCTTTCCCAAAAAACACCATGGTGAGAACCCCATTGTTACTTTAAATTTATTTTATGCTAAAGAGGGGTTAAAACTTGTCGGTAAATATCCTTAGCCCACAACCCACATCCAGGGGGGCTGCACCAGCCATGGGGCGAGTTGAGCCTCTTGCCTCAGGCAGCACCACCTGCATCAGGTGCACAGTCACCTGCTACAAAGCCGACATTTAAAAATAATGCCCAATGTCAACATGGGGGTGAGACACTGCATTAAGAACCTGATATATTACTTGGGCGGCATGGTGGCTCAGTAGTTAGCATTACAGCCTTGCAGTGCTGGGGACCTGGGTTCAAGTCCCTGGGTCAACATCTGCAAAGAGTTTATATGTTCTCTCCATGTTTGCCTTGGTGTCCTTTCCATTGGGGACAGGGACTGGTTTGGCAATATATCACCATATTAGGGACATATTTGCGGACAAGCTCCTTGTAGCTGAGCGCTGAAGATGGATTGGTAGGCAGAAGGCAAGATGCTACTGGGGTGTGGAGTAGCCGCGTCGTGTAGCCTCAGCTCCAGCTACTCCACACCCCTGGTAGCCTCTTTAGTAAATTTGCATATTAGGGCCATTAAAAATATAAAAGATTTAGTCGACTAAAGGATTAGCCATAAAAAGGGCAATCGTGCTATAGATTAGAGGAACCTGCCACCGGATCGTCGTTAATGGGTAGATCCATGGTGGTAGGTTTCCTTTAAGATACATTGCAATGATTAAATGGCATCTACCACCAGGAGGAAGGACTGTATGCAAATGAACCTGAGGGGCTCCAGGCTCTATAGGTATTAATACAGCCTGGAGCCCCTCAGGCTCGTATGCATATAGTCCTTCATCCTGGTGGTAGATGTCCTTTAAATAAGCCACCTTCAGGAAACTGGAAAAGTGGCAGCTAAAAACTATGATACATGTGCCCTTATGCCTGGGTTCCTGAGATGCTTTTGAGTGTTTTGGTCTCCATTGAGACTTTTTGACCAAAAAGTTCCAAAAAGCAGCACAAGAAACCAGACAAAGGATTGATAGATAAATCCCCCAACCACCACCACCATTGTCTGGATAGAGTAATATCTTTCCTATAAAAATATGATATTGAGGTATATAACATAACAAAACAACCACAGTTATACATAAATATTGAGAAAATAATAAAAGGATATTCCAAGGAAGCGTGGAGTTAAAAACACTGCAAACTTCATCTTATTTTTTAGTAATATTATTACAATTATTATTTTACTATATTAATATTTCTGGCAGATCAGACATGACTTTTCCTGAAGAAATCCTTTCCTGTACTTTCCTTGGATTGGTCTCCCTTGCCATTGTGAAGAGAAGAGTAAGTGCTCATAGTGTATAAGACACAACGCGGGCAGATTTACTACCGAGCCATTCGATCCAGCAGCCGTTCTCTGCGGTGGATTCGGGTCCGGCCGGGATCACTAAGCAGTTCCCGAGTACACAGGGTGGCTCGGCGCGGAGCTGGGGGCGGAGGGTAACAAGAGCCCCTTTTTCCACTCCACATCATAGCTCCTGAGACAACTCTACTCTACTGAACGACTGAAGCACGAGACCGGCTTGCGAGTGAAGGTAAGTGCGTCCCAAAGCGACACTTTTTGTTTTAAATGCGGGCGGTTTCTCAAATAAGTCGAGTTTTCGTTCAACCACACCCCAGATTTCCGTCGCGCGCATGCCTGCGCGATGCGCCACAATCCGATCGCGTGCGCCAAAAAACCCGGGGCAATACTGGGAAAATTGGCGCAAATCGGAAATATTAGGGTAAACACGTCGCGGAAACCGCGAATGCCCCTTAGTAAATGACCCCCAATGTGTCACTAACTTTATAATCTTCTATCACAGGAAAAGAGAGGAACATGAAAGAAAAGAGAGGATGATGGAAAATTGAAGAAGAAAAGAGAACGATGCCCTTGGATGGTATGAAGCTTTGAAAGAAATGGGAATAAACATTGACAAATAACCTATAAAGCATAAAGAATAGATCCTATAAATATAATAACCCTATAAGCATAAGGGTCAGTTATGCCCTAAACACAATAAAGCAGATATAACTGACTACCATGTTCTGTCTTCTTATATACACTCTATATCCCGCATCCAATTTAAGGGAAACTATATATTTCAGCTCTTTATTCCTGAGCATTAAAATGACATCTTAAGAATAATAACAAAGTAACAAAGATTCCTCATGTAATGTAAATAGGGGTCACAGATAGTATTAGGTGGCAGAGCACAATGGGACCTCACTCTAAAGTATAAGGAATAGTATAAAGCAGTGGTGGCGAACCTATGGCACGGTGCCAGGGTGGCACTCAGAGCCCTCTCTTTGGGCACCCAGGCCCATCACCAAGCACAAAGGTCACCATTCACTGCACAAGACCTGAATCAAGGAGGTGTGGGCAGAGGTTTGATTATCATTGTAGCCCCTTCTCCGGACCCATGCTTTCTCCTGTTATGGGGACTATAGGAGGATTATTACAATAATAATACAAATTTCTCCTTCTTCTCTGTTATGGTGTCCTCAGAGGGCGCCCATACGTTTGAAACCTGTTACTTTAAATGGCCCTTTGGATAGCCCAAAGATCATCAAGATAAAGGGGCAGATTTACTTACGCGGTCATTTGCGATCCAGGCGGCGTTCTGCGGTGGAGTCGGGTCAACAAAAAAAAAAAAGCCCCCCCCCCCCCCCCCGGGATTCCCCCCTTCGGTTCAACCCCCCCCTCCCCTTATCCTACCCCCCCCCCCTCCCTCGCTCCTCCCCCCACTTCTCCTGCCCTTTTCCTTAGCAAACTGACCTACACAATCTGACTCATCCACCCACCGCACACCATTCGCACCCCTCCCCTCCCTTCCCAACACTCTCATCTTACCCCCCACTCCCCCCCACTATCACCTTCCCCCAACCTCCCCTCCCACTATCCCTTCTCCCCCCCTTCCCCCATTCTCCCCCCACTCTCCCTCCCCCCCACCCACCTCCTTTCTCCCCTCCCCCCCCCCCATTCCACCATTCTATCCCACCCCCCTCCACCCACCACCACCCCTACACCCCCCACTCCCCACCCGCTCTCGCGCCCCCTCCTCCTTTCACTCATCCTCCCTCCCCACCATCTTCTCGTCAGCCCTTCCACGCCCATCCTTCTCCATAATTCCCTCCCCCACCCCTCCCTAACCCCTCCTCCCCACACCCCACCCCCCCTTCCTCCCCCCTCCTTTCTTACCTCACTCAACCCCGCCCCGCCTGTTACCCCCCCATCACGAACACTTCTCCTCACCAAATGTTTCTCTGCCTGCCGCCACACTTCCTTGCTCCCCCCCATGCTACCACCTCGACCTTCACCCTCCCATATTTTACTCTCGCGCCCCCTTACCGTTCCTTCACACCCGTAACCTCTCCCTGCCCTTCTCTTGCCAATTCGCCTCTCTTCCCCCCTCTTCAGGACGAGGCAGTCGGACGGGATTCACTAAGGCAGTTACTCCGACGTCCACCAGGCTGGCCCGCTGCTGCGCTGAAGTTCCCCGGAATGCACGGACATAGTTTCACTGATCTCGCCCTGGTGCATGTAAGTATGGTGCGCGTGCAACACCAATTTTTTTTTTTTAAATGCGGCCGGTTTTTCCGCGAATCCGTCGGGTTTCGTTCAGCCACGCCCCCCTGATTTCCGTAGCATGGCATGCCAGCGCGATGCGCCACAATCCGATCACGTGCTGCCAAAATCCCGGGGCCATTCAGGGAAATCGGCGCAACATGACGGAAATATTCGGGTTAACAGTCGGGAAACGCGAATCGGGTCCTTTGTACAATGACCCCCCCAAGAGGTACTATGCCGGGATGTGTTACGCCGCTAATGGTGCCGGGAGTATATGTAGTGTACAAGTAAAGAGTTGTATACATTTTTTCTTTACAATATTTGAATTGTACCTCTACTCCCTTCCATTCTCATACACACTCAGTCATCTCATCTATGTCTATGTCTATGTTTTTTTGTATATTCCCTTTTATACTATTACACATGCAGTATTGTATATATAAATCGACCTCCTAATTTTAGGGAATAAGACATGTGCGGTTCCCCGTTCCCTCCCCTTGCAGGAACCCGCTAATCATCGGACTCCTGGTTCCTGACCATAGAGAATCCCGGATAACCGTACTCACCCCGTCTCGGGCCAGCGCTGCTTCCCCTTACCCCCGGAACGCATGCGCTGTTACCCGATTTTTATAGATGTTTGTATTCATAAGTAAGAACACATGGATACCTGCAGCTATATTGGATGGCATCAATGAGCTTCAATAAACCACTTTATTAGTGACGTTATCCAAGGTCTTAGATCACACAGTAAATATTTCTGTACCTACTTATAAGGTTTAAAAACTAGCATGAATTACATGGGAATAACAGACCTAAACCCTAACATTAAATACAAAAAAACTACACTAAACACATGCAAACAAACAAAAAATTCAAATATCTGTGCATAATATTATAGCTCTAATTATATGATTGTATCTACCGTCCAGGGGTCTCCCTTCTACACAGTTGTGTGGCCCTGCTGCCTAGTTACTGGTGTTCCTTCCTTACCGACCACCCATGGCGTTCCTTCCTTACCGACCACCCATGGTGTTCCTTTCTTACCGATCACCCATGGAGTTCCTTCCTTACCTACCATCCATGGTGTTCCTTCCTTACCGGCCACCTACGGCATTGTTTTTTTACCAGCCACCCATGGCGTTCCTTCCTTACCGGCCACCCAAGGCGTTCCTTCCTTACCGGCCACCCATGGCGTTCCTTCCTTACTGGCCACCCATCGTGTTTCTTCCTTTCCGGACACCCATGTCGTTCCTTCCTTACTGACCACCCATGGCGTCCCTTCCTTACTGACCACCCATGGCGTTCCTTCCTTACTGACCACCCAGGGTGTTCCTTTCTTACCGATCACCCATGGCGTTCCTTCCTTACCTACCACCCATGGTGTTCCTTCCTTACTGGCCACCTACGGCATTGCTTTTTTACCGGCCACCCATGGCGTTCCTTCCTTACCGGCCACCCAGTGGCGTTCTTCCTTACGGCAACCAGCGTTCCTTCCTACCGGCCACCATGTGTTTCTCTTACCGGCCACCCATGGCGTTCCTTCCTTACCGGCCACCCATGGTGTTCCTTCCTTACCGGCCACCCATGGTGTTCCTTCCTTACCGGCCACCCATGGCGTTCCTTCCTTACTGGCCACCCATGGCGTTCCTTCCTTACCTGCCACCCATGGCAATCCTTCCTTAACGGCCAACCATGATGTTCCTTCCTTACTGGCCACCCATGGCATTCCTTCCTTACCGGCCACCCATGGCGTTCCTTCCTTACCGGCCACCCATGGCGTTCCTTCCTTACTGGCCACCTATGGCGTTCCTTCCTTACCGGCCACCCATGGCATTCCTTCCTTACTGGCTCTCAGCTAACAGAGTGATAGTATGAGTAGTATGAGTTACTATCAGTAACTGGGAGCTGTGTGACTATTGGCTGCTGGGGGCTGCGTGACTATTGCCTAATGGGGCGTTTTGACTATTGTCTACTGGGGGCTGCAAGACTAATTTTTGATGGGGGATGCATGACTCTACTTGGTGCTTGTTTCACTACAGGAAACTACAATGATCTGCATTTTGCAAAGACGTACAGTGGTGGAAACATACATACACCCTCAACGTAAAATTAGCGTTTATACTGCAGTTATTTCTAAACAAATTCATCAAAAGAATTTTTTTTGAAAGGTGAATTTTGAACTATAAAGTGAAAAGAATAATCTCACTCTTAACCATTTAGAATTCTCCATGTATAGTGCAGTTCTCATTTCCACACTTTTGATCCTTAGGCAGGCGCTGGAGGTCTCATAGAGGAGGTGCAATCTACGTAAGGGGAAGGGTGGAGACTAAAATTAATCTGTCTTGTTTATGGCAAGAAATTATTGCCTTCCCACCCTGAGCATGTGCTGATCGTGTAATTTCCTTCTGTCCTTGTTAGTTAGAGCGTGAGTATATAACATGCTAGAAACCTTGATTGAATCTGTCCCCTACTGACTCTTCTCTGATTCACTAACAGTTAAACTGATATGACTGACACAATCTTTCACCACTGCCACTACTATCCTGTCTGATGTCTGAGTACTAATCCAATCACTTTGAGGATTACTTCTTTTTTTGCACCTATAGCCTTGTACTTTTGTATTCTGTTTTCCTGCTTTCTGATATCTTGACACTTTGCCTTCATTCTTGACTACCTATTTTGCCTTGTGATTTTATACTGCTTTGTCCTATTGGTCTTGACTTGTTTTTGGCGATTATTCCTTTTTGTAAGGTCTTGTCTTTGTCTCTATGTTTGCACTAGGGAGGTGGAACTAGTTAAAGAACCTCAAAAATAGGGAAAATAGGCAGGGACAGCTGGGTAGTGGACTTAGTTTTAGGGTCCCTCTGTCCCTGTCTGTGTCTCCAGCCCATTCTCTGACTGTGCAAAACATAAATTAAGGTAATGGGGGTCATTTACTAAGGGCCCGATTCGCGTTTTCCCGACGTGTTACCTGAATATTTCCGATCTGCGCCTATTTTCCCTGAATTGCCCCGGGATTTTGGCGCACGCGATCGGATTTTGGCGCATCGGCGCCGGCATGCACACGACGGAAATCGGGGGGGGGGGTGGCCGAACAAAAACCCAACGGATTCGGAAAAACCGCTGCATTTAAAGAACCGAAAGGGTCGCGAAAATTGCGCTTACCTTCATCCAGGATAGGCCGGTGTATTTGAGTGTGTTCCGATGCTCTTCAGCGCAGCAGCGCCACCTGGTGGACGTCGGAGGAACTGCCTTGATGAAATTATTTAAAGGTTTAATAAAAAATTTAGTAGAAAAAAAACCTGTACACAAAAACATCATTCTCATAAACCCATGTAATAACAATGTCAACAATGCATCCAACAAACATTAAAAAAATGGTTATTTTTTTGGAGAAAAAAATAATAAAAATGTATTTTATATACTCTTTATCACAATAAAAAAACAAAGGGGCAGATTTACTTACCCGGTCCGTTCGCGATCCAGTGGCGCGTTCGCCGCGGAGGATTCGGGTCCGGCCGATGTCACTATGTATCTTTGCTCGCGTCAGCACCAGTGGGCGCTGCTGCGCTGAAGTTCCCGGAGCTTCGCTGGAATGCCCTGAAATTCACCGGCCTATACCTGGTGAAGGTAAACGCAATTTTCGCGGCACATTTTTTTTTTTAAATGCGGCGTTTTTTCCGAATCCGTCGGGTTTTCGTTCGGCCACGCCCTCGATTTCCGTCGCACGCGGCTGCCAGCGCCGATGCTCCAAAATCCAATCGGGGCAATACAGGGAAAATCGGCGCAAATCGGAAATATTTGGGTAACACGGCGGGAAAACGCGAATCGGGCCCTTAGTAAAAGACCCCTAAAGTGTTCACGAACTTCCAAATCTAAAAATAAAAAAAATTTAAACCAGTGTACAGTAAATAGAGCTGACTGTCCTATGCCATCTATACTATCACCAGTAGGGGGCACACTCTGTTAGAACAACCATTGAATGAGGGTTTGTTGCCCTCATTTTCAGGGACTACTATTCAAAGTCTCTCTTTACAGCGACACCATTAAAAGGTAACAAGTAACCAATCACAATGAGGCAATTGGAACCGATAATGCAAAATAGTTCCCAAAAACAACCGGCCTCTAACTCATCATCACCAAAAAATCTATAAATATAACAAGCCAAAGAAAGACACAAATCCTTAATATCAAAATAAAAATAACAAATGTACAATAATGATATAAAGAACAATGCACTATGGGATAGAACACCATGATATGTGCCACAATGTAGGATGATATAGCTCAACAAAGTAAAATAAATATGCAAGAATATAAGTCTGGCTGCTGGAAGTGAATGAAAAAATTAGGCAAAGTATTCGAGACACAGTTAATTAATGAAGAGGAGAAAACTGCCTATTGAGCTCAGAGACAGGAGGAGTACGGAAAAGCCTACAGAACACAGTGACATAAAGGAGGAGAGACCTTCCTGCACAGTTCAGAGACAGAAGGGGCAGAGAACTGCCTATAAAGCACAGAGATATGAAGTGGAGAGGTCAAGCTATAGAGCTCCGAAATACACAGAGGATAAATGCCTATAGAGCTCAGAGACAGGAGGAGGAGAGAACTGCCTGTAGAGCTCAGATACATGAAAAGAAGAGAACTGCCTGTAGAGCTCAGAGACCTGAGGAGCAGAGAACTGCCTATAGAGCTCAGAGACAGGAGGAGAGTACTGCCTGCGGAGTTCAGAGACAGGAGGAGGAGAGAACTGCCTGTAGAGTTCAGAAACAGGATGAGAGTACTGCCTGCAGAGTTCAGAGACAGAAGGGGCAGAGAACTGCCTATAAAGCACAGAGATATGAAGTGGAGAGAACAGCCTGTAAAGCTCAGAGACATGAAGAGGAGAGGTCAAGCTACGGAGCTCCGAAATACACAGAGGATAAATGCCTATAGAGTACTGCCTGCGGAGTTCAGAGACAGCGGGGAGGAGAGAACTGCCTGCAGAGTTCAGAGACAGGATGAGAGCACTGTCTGCAGAGTTCAGAGACAGGAGGAGGAGAGAACTGCCTGCAGAGTTCAGAGACAGGATGAGAGTACTGCCTGCAGAGTTCAGAGACAGGATGAGAGTACTGCCTGCAGAGTTCAGAGACAGGAGGAGGAGAGAACTGTCTGTAGAACCCAGGGGTTTTTATCTTCACCTATACATTTCAGAGACATGAAGAGCAAAAAACTGTTTATAGAGTTCAAAGACTTGAGTAGAAGAGAACTGCCTTTAGACCTCAAGGAGATGTGGGGGAGAGAACTGCCTGAAGAGTTCAAAGACTTGAGGAGAGAACTGCCTATAGAACTATGGATATTAGGAGTAGAGCTCAAAGACCCAGAGAAGTGAGGGAACTGCCTGTAAAACTGCACTTACAGCTCTAAACATCTCTGTGGCCTTCATGGTCCTTAGCAGGACCCGGGGACTGCTGGGCCAATCCTGAGCTTCCTGTGCTAAATCAACAGATAACGTGTATTTTTGACGTTTTTAATGCTATAAATCAGTAAAAAGTGCACATCACATTCTAATCAAGGGCTGGGAAAATGTAAAAGTAAAGAAAATGTATTTTCCTTATGTGATAAATATTAGTATTATTATTTTCTTTCATTATTTTTTAATCTTCTGGAGTAGGAAAAAAAACCCTGAAATAAATTAATGGCTCAATCTAGAAGACGTTAAGCTTTTTGCATTGGATGTAGGTTTGTTGCTTTATAATCGGGAAGGTCCTGGATGGAATCATATATGGTGTTCACTGTTTCCGTAAAACTTGCGTAAGGCTCCACTTCCTCCACAATCTAAAAAAAAAAGAAATAGAAAAATTGAAATCTGATATTTAATGTGTATATTTTGAACTGCACATTGGGGCTCATTTACTTACCGGTCCCGTTGACGCCGCCGATCCGGAATGTCCGACGAGGATTCGGAGCTCCCGTGATTCACTTAGATTGTGCGTCCAATTTCCTGCATGTGTCGCTTCCCCGCTCAGGTCCGCCGGAGCTCACCTTCTTCTTCCAGGTGTATGTGACTGCTGATCTTGCGACACAATTTTGAAAGTTAAATTTCGCAGTTTGTTCAAATCAGTCGGGTTGTCGACGGCCACGCCCCCGATTTGTGTCGCACGGAAGCCGCCGCCGATGCACCAAAATCCAAACGCGCCAAAAACCAGGGGTAATTCAGGGAAATATTCGGGAAACCCGACGGAAATGCGTCCGACGGACCCTTAGTAAATGTGCCCCAAAATATTTATTTAGATTTGTACAAAACATTATTTAAAGATCATAGGATCATATTATACAGCAGTACAAATTACCCCAAAGTGAGTCCACATCTTCTCTGATCTTTACCCAGTATATTCATGCTCAACCACGCCTCCTCAGTGAAGAGAATTCCTGAGAGAGGAGTGAGCTGAATTCTCTTCATCTAGATGGCGAGTCAATTTTACAAACTGACAATGGAAATTTTCAGGCATGGGAATAACAATATAGGGATAGTTGTACTGCTGTGTAATAGCAGCTTTCAACTCTATGTTTAGTAAGTGCGGTTTAGTTCTACTGACAGGTTTCCTTTAATGACACACATCTGGAACCGACTGTGGAATAACTATCCCTGCACCAAGTCACAGCACCTCATGTTGTTTTGTTGCCCCCAGTAGATAGGTAGCCACAGCACATGCCCCCCAGTAGATAGGAAGCCCCAGCACATGCCTCACAGTAGATAGGCAGCCACAGCACATGCCCCAAGTAGATAGGTAGCCCCAGCACATATCCCCAGTAGATAGGCAGCCACAGCACATGCCTCCCAGTAGATAGGCAGCCACAGCACATGCCCCCAGTAGATAGGTAGCCACAGCACATGCCTCCCAGTAGATAGGTAGCCCCAGCACATGCCCCCAGTAGATAGGTAGCCCCAGCACATGCCCCCAGTAGATAGGTAGCCACAGCACATGCCTCCCAGTAGATAGGTAGCCACAGCAAATATCCCCAGTAGATAGGTAGCCACAGCACATGCCTCCCAGCAGATAGGTAGCCATAGCACATGCCCCCAAGTAGATCGGTAGCCACAGCACATGCCCCCAAGTATGAATATTCACCTACCTACACTCCCTTTAGCCAGCTCCTCATCGCTCCCACACTCTTCTCTTTGACCCAGGCTTAGACGATGGCCGTTATGGTGCTTGGGTCGTACAAAGGATGTAGGCAGTGGTAACCTCGCTGCCTGTGTCCAGTGATCAGTATAAGACACACAGCAGCCATCACTATTTATTAAAGATCTGAAAGCCAGATGCAGGCAACAAAAGAGCCACACGTGCCTCCCGAACCATAGGTTCCCTCCCCCTGCTTTAAAGGATCAGAATCCGTCCTGATAAACCAGGGACATTACTCCTAGATCCAGGCACCGGGACTGTGGTATCTTCTGATTTTTGTTATCCATGGCCAGTGGTAGGGGGAAGTTCCCCTTCACAGTGTAACAGCCTGTGAAGCTACAGCACAGAGAGGATCTGGTAATGCCCCTCATTAACATAATTTTAAAGTTGATTTCAGAAGGAAAAAGGCCATAGATAACAAATATAAGAAGATACCACAGTCCCGGTGCCTGGATCTATGAGTAATGTCCCTGGTTTTTTTCAGGATCTTTATTTCTCAGTTTGAACAAAATGTATTATTTAATGGCACAGAAATGATGTAAAACAATTGTCTATTTTTGTAACATTGTTTTTATCTGTATAATACGAGATGATCATGAGGATGTAACATATGTATATTCTATTGTTTATAGTTTTTATTTAATTAAAAAAAAAATTACAATTTTTTTTTTTATAGGACTCTTTAACTTTCAATGCAAATCATTTCCACCCACACTTTTTATTTGACCTTTGTGTGTAAAAGCAGATCATGCAGACACATAAAAATTGCATTTTGCTGATTTTTTTTTAACCACTTCCTCACCTGATCCTTTCCAGTTTTTGAATTTCCATTTTTTTCATGTTCCACATTCCAATTGCTAAATTTCCGTTCACATCAGGGCTCCATGAGGGCTTGTTGTCTGCGAGAAAACAATTGTACTTAAATACAATTGTACACTTGCACTAGCACCACTTAAAGTGAACCTGTCACCAGCACTATGATTACTGCCACTACTTTATAAAACTTTATTTCGCATTACCCTGCCAGCAGCGTGTGATAAGTCCTAGGGGGGAGGGTGGGGCAACTGTGTTTTTTTGCCAATTCCACCACATTTGGAATTTTTTTCCAGCACATGGCACAGAATATTACATGGTGCCAGTAGAAAATACAAATTGTCTCGCAGAAAACAAGCCCTCGTACAGCTGTGTAAAAGCTAAAAATTCTAAAAGTTAAATGGAAAAATGGAAACACATAAAAACTTGGTCTTGAAGAAGTTAAACTAAAATTTCAAATAGGTAATATAAAAGAGAAACCACAAAGGAAATAGCAAGAACGTGCAAACAATAAAACAATGAGCCTAACGCTCTGGTATTAACACGGCAAAAATAAGCACAAAATAATCTGTAAGGATATAAAAAGAGATACAAAAACTTACAGAAGATTTAATTTATTATATTACAGGTAAAAAAACATTGACCTCAATACCTTTAGCCACAGAATCGCCACCTACACATCCGCTGCGCTGCGGCTGCTGCAGCGATGGAGCTCAATGAGACCAAGTAATATGGACAGTACAGAGGATGGAAATGCAAATGTTTACATGATAGGAAGGCGAAGTCAAGAAAATTCGGAGAAATGTACGAGCGGGGTCTAACCCGGCAAAGATCAGAGATTTTCAAGAGTTAATACACAAAAATTGTAACAGGAAGCAGACAGCGCCACTGTCGTTGTAGTGGCTAAAGCGAGTCACTGCAGGATTCAAGTCCTGATCTGCAGTAACTGGACTGACCAGCACAGTGAGAACGGCGCTGTCTGCGTACTCTGCTTATCAGTCACTGAGAACAGATGATTTGTGTGGGTGATAGATGGATAACCAAACCCCCCCCCCCCCCCCCCATCCTCCCGAAATTGTGATTTCGAAGATCTACTCCATGGATAGGTTATAGATTGTTAAGCCCTGAAAACTCCATAAATTTTTGGGTTCAAATCACTGAAAAACATTTGCAAAATGTCAGCTTTATCACTGAAAATATCCAAAATGATCAAAATAATTAATTTAGATGAGTGAATCTATTTGCTGCTTAATGGATTTGGTAAGAATTTGGCATTTTTCAGGCATCCAATGGAATCTGAATCTTTTCTGATTCGATTTGGACAAATATATCTAAATGCTGCCTAAAAGTGTCATTCACCCCAGTGCTTAAAGCGAACCTATCACCAGGAATGTAATTTTTAGCTGGTGACCGGTTCCTATAGCCTACGCTATGCTCATTTTTAAAATGCCACTGTCAGCATTCTGAATCATTTCAGTAGTTTATAAAAGTTTATTTTACATCACCTCGCTCCCTGCCAGCAGCGAGTGGTGAGTCCTGAGGGAAGGGGAGGGAGCAGCTGCAGTCTCAGTCTCCTGTTGCATTCTTCCTCTCCTCCACATCATCCCCCTCCCCTGCCTGATCAATGCATATGGCAGGAAGTGGGGAGGAGGAAGTAGCTGCAGTCTGTGTCTCAGTCTCCTGGTGGATTTTTCCTCTCATCCACACCTTCCCCCTCCCTCCCCTGCTCAATGCACATGACAGGAAGTGGGGAGCAGGAAGTAGCTGCAGTCTGTGTCTCAGTCTCCTGGTGCAATCTTCCTCTCCTCCACACCTTCCCCCTCCCTCCCCTGCTCAATGCACATGACAGGAAGTGGGGAGCAGGAAGTAGCTGCAGTCTGTGTCTCAGTCTCCTGGTGCATTCTTCCTCTCCTCCACACCTTCCCCCTCCCTCCCCTGCTCAATGCACATGACAGGAAGTGGGGAGCAGGAAGTAGCTGCAGTCTGTGTCTCAGTCTCCCGGTGCATTCTTCCTCTCCTCCACATCATCACCCTCCCCTGCCGGCTCAATGCACATGACAGGAAGTGGGGAGCAGGAAGTAGCTGCATGAGTGTGAAGGAGAGGAGACTGAGACAGGCACACACATGCTGCTGGTAGTTCATGTGAAATAGACATCAGCAGAGCATAGGCTATTGGAACCTGTCATCAGCTAATAGTTACATTCCTGCTGATAGGTTCACTTTAAAGGAAATCTCCAATCAAAATCCATCATGATAAACCAGGGACACTTCCTTATAGATCCAGGCACCGGGACTGTGGTAATATTCTTATATTTGTTATCCATGGTCGCCTTTCTTGTAAAATACACTTTTAAAATGATGCTAATGGTCAACGTTTTCTAGTTTGGTGAGTCCTAAAACAGGAAACTTTCATCACTCCATTCCTGAATTATTATCCCTGTCTTGTTTATGACCTACAATCCAATGTTACCTACCTCAACTCCCTGACCGATTCTTAATTTTACACTCCAGACCTTGGCCTGTCTTTAGCCACTCTTCTGCCTGACCCCATTGCCTTTATACATCAGTATCTCTTGGCTAGTTGCTACAAACACTGGGACCCCCTCCAGCATTAGTGGACTTCTAAACTTCCAACAGCAAATGCCAGTTTGCTTTAGAGGGGTGACAGGATGAAGGGTGGTTAGCTCCAAAGTCAATCCAGTGATATAGTACATTGGGGGAGATGTATCAATCTGTCTACACCAAAATACTGGAGTAATTTGAACCTGAAATGCACCACATTTATTGAAGTTTTAGAACATTTTTAGCCATTTTTCCAACTCTTCCAAAAAAAAGGGCGTGTTCTCAGTAACCAGGGGTCAAAGCTTAGATAACACAAAATACATTTCCAGTCTATTGTCATGGAGACACATAGATCTGCAAAGTAAATACTCAAAATGGAAGGAGATTCTTTATTTTTCAGACTGTCAAAAAAAATTGAAAAAAAAGTCAAAGTCGCAGGTTAGTGCACAGGAGGGGAAGTGACCCGTGTAGAGGGCTGAGTCATTGTCTCGGCTCTACATAGTCCTGAAACGTTTTTTTTAACTCTTTGGAGTATTTGTTTTGTTCTATAGTAGAAGTTCACTCAATCGTTTGCCTTTTTTTGCTTAAGTCATCGTACACAGGAAATTCTGTAAAAGAGAATTTCGCTTGTCTGTGCTCAAATATTCCCTCGGACATGACAAGTCTTATCATATGGAGCAGCAAATGGAGAAGTTATTTTTACCCTGAGGGTGGTGATCAAAAATGACAAGTGTCTTCTCTGTGTCCATGCAGTCAGCGAGGAGGCTGCCAGACCAAAGATGAAATTTTGGGAGAAGACTTGCTGCATTTTTCAGCTTTTTTTGGGTGTTTTTGTGGCCAAGGTCAAGTCAGGTAAGACGTACTGCGCTGCCGCCTTTACATTTTAACAAATTTTAGCTTTTGAAAGCTGATGTACCCAATTGGGAAGAAATAATATAGTTTTTAGCTGGTGATCCTACAGTTGAAACAATAAATTATAATTTTGTATGACTTTTGACAAACCATTGTTTTATGGGCAGAAGGTGTTTTTATTTTTTTTTTCCCACTCGAGTATAAGCCTAGTTTTTCAGCACACAAAAAATGTGCTGAAAACCCAAACTCAGCTTAAACTCGAGTAAAAAAAATATATAAGGTTTTACCTGGTTTTTGTGGTAAAATTAGGGGCCTCGGCTTATACTTGGGTCGGCTTATACTCGAGTATATACAGTATTTACTTAAGGTTTATTGAAGGAATTTTTGGCCATTGCTTGTTGAAAAAGGATTCTCCAAAAGATTGTTTCATTCCATCTGTTTGTCTGCCTGCACATCCAAACAATTGACAACGGTGGGTGCACATTTTCCAGGGTTTTTTTATATATCCATAGAAATCTATATAGATAAATAAAAGAGAATCCTTCAACTCCTCACACATATACCAGCACTTGACTAGTGATCAGCGGGTTGGTAAAAATTTAGGTTCAACCGGTTCATTGGAAATTTGCGATAAAACTTTGTTCGGGACTTCAGCCCAAACTTTGACCCAAACACAAACCCCATTGAAGTCAATAGGGACCCGGAGTTCAACACCCAAAAATGACTTTAAAATGGGAATAGTAAATTCTAAAGGGCGGAAAATGGTGGAAATAACAGGGCAGTTGCCCTGCCCACAATAGGCTGGGGAAAGTACTTGAAATAATCCTATGGTGGTGGAGGTTGAGAAGAAGCTAATATGGCTGTAATGTTTTTAAAAAATTAAAAAACATTAATTGCAATATAAAACACAATAATACAAGGAAAAAGCAAGAAAAATCAAAATCAAGATACCAGAAACATAAAAAAGTCTCAGGGCAGGCTGGCAATACAGTTGGTGTTCCAGCGCAAGCTGGCAGGATAGCTAGTGCTCTAGGGCAGGCTGACAGGTAGCTGGTGCTCTAGGGCTGGCTGGCAGTTTATCTGGTGGTCCAGGGCAGGCTGGCAGGGTAGCTGGTGTTCCAGGACAGACTGACAGGATAGCTGTTGCTCCAGGGCAAGCTGGCAGGATAGCTGGTGATCCAAGGAGGGCTGGCAGAGTAGCAGGTGCTCTAGGCAAGCTGGCAGGGTAGCTGCTGCTCTAGGGCAGGCTGGAAGGATAGCTGGTTCTCTATGGAAGGCTGGTGGTATAGCTGGTGCTGTAGGGCAGGCTGGGAGGATAGCTGCTGCACTAGGGTAGGCTGGCAAGGTAGTTGGTGCTCTAGGGCAGGATTGCAGGATAGCTGGTGCTCCAGGGCAGGCTGGCAGGATAGCTGGTACTCTAGGGCAGGTTGGAAGGATAGCTAGTACTCCAGGGCAGGCTGGCAGGATAGCTGGTACTCTAGGGCAGGTTGGCAGGATAGCTAGTACTCCAGGGCAGGCTGGCAGGATAGGTGGTACTCCAGGGCAGGCTGGCAGGATAGCTGGTGCTGTAGGGAAGGCTGGCAGGATAGCTGGTGCTCTAGGGCAGGCTGACAGGATAACTGGTGCTCCAGGGCAGTTTGGCAGAATAGCTAGTACTCTAGGCCAGCCTGACAGGATAACTGTTGCTCCAGGGCAGGCTGGCAGGATAGCTGGTACTCTAGGGCAGGTTGGAAGGATAGCTAGTAGTCCAGGGCAGGCTGGCAGGATAGGTGGTACCAGGGCCGGCACCAGCACCCGGCAAACCCGGGCAAGTGCCGGGGCCCCCAGCTGCTGGGAGGGCCCACTCGTGGCCAAACCCCCGTCCCAAACAGCCTGGCCGTGCCGGGTGCTGGCGCCGTAAAGCGGCGCTCTGTGTGCTGCAGGATGCTGCGTCTCTGCATGACCGCGGTCACAGGTTCCGCTAGCGTCGCGTTCCTAACATATGCGATCGGGCCGAGGGCCGCCCCCTATGCGCTAGCGTCGCGCTATGAACGCGACGCTAGCGGAACCTGTGACCGCGGGCTGAAGCACTGTGAGGCTGCCGGAAGGAGAGGGAAGACGGAGAGGGGGAAGCTCCGGACCTGAGCAGAAGGCTGAGGTAAGTTTTATTCTTTTATTTTGAATGGTCATATTTACTAGTATAGGGGCTGTTAGTAATGAATGGGACTCGAGGAGGGGGCTGTATGTAATCCATGTGGGGAATGGACTGTATCTAATGTATTGGGGCTACAATAAGTGTATTGGGGGGTCAGCAGGGGGCTGCATATAATGTATTGGGGGTCAGGAGGGGCTGGCATATAGATTGCAGGCAGGAGGGGCTGCTATAATATATTGGGGGTCAGGATGGGGCTTCTATATGTTTGGGGGTAAGAGGGGCGCTGGCATTAAATGTATTGGGGGTGAGGAGGTGGCTTGCTATAATGTAGGGGGTCAGATGGGGCCTGCATATAATGTATGGGGGTCAGGCGATGGGTGCTGCTATAGTTGGGGGCGGGAGGGGCAGGCTGTATAACTGAATCCATGCGTACGCGAGTTGACTGCCCAAAAGGGGCCCACTAGGCTCTGTCGCCGCAAAGGGCCCCACTGAAACTGGGCCGGCCCTGGGTGGTACTCCAGGCAGGCTGGCAGGATAGCTGGTGCTGTAGGGAAGGCTGGAAGGATAGCTGGTGCTCTAGGGAAGGCTGGCAGGGTAGTTGGTGCTCTAGGGCAGGAATGCAGGATAGCTGGTGCTCTAGGGCAGGCTGGCAGGATAACTGGTGCTCCAGGGCAGTTTGGCAGAATAGCTAGTACTCTAGGCCAGGCTGACAGGATAACTGTTGCTCCAGCGCTGGCAGGATAGCTGGTACTCTAGGCAGGTGGCAGGATAACTGGTGCTCCAGGGCAGGCTGGCAGGGATAGCTGGTGTTCCAGGGCAGGTTGGAGGATACGGTGCCCAGGTGCACGTTTGCAGGATAGCTGGTGCTCCAGGGCAGTTGCAGGATAGCTGGTGCTCCAGGGCAGGTGCAGATAGCTGTGTCTCCAGGGCCGTTGCAGGATAGCTGGTGCTCCAGGGCAGGCTGGCAGGATAGCTGGTGCTCCAGGGCAGGTTGGCAGGATAGCTGGTGCTCCAGGGCAGGCTGGCAGGATAGCTGGTGCTCCAGGGCAGGTTGGCAGGATAGCTAGATGTAGAGTTCCCGGACCACTGGCAGGATGGCAGTATGCCGGGTTTCAGAGCCGCTGGTTGGAAGGCAGGATTTCAGGTTCCAGGGTCACTGGAAACATGCTCAAATAGAAGGGTTCCAGCACTGGCAAGGTCATTGCCCACTGTGGCCATGATACTCTTTGTGCTTCGACTTCTTCCACCTCTTCCAATGCTTTATGCACCTCCAAATCCTCCCTTATTTGTTTTTCTATTTTTTTTATTATTTCTTTATTTAATTTTATATTAATTTTTATTTAGAAGTACTTTGCTTGACACAATTTTTCTGCCTTGTTTAGAGATAAACGGACCAAAAATGTGTCTGGATAACCTTGTGTCTTTAATATTAGCGAGAGGAAGGGCTTGGTGTTTCCCATTGTGTCCTTTATGGCAGTGAGAAGAACTCCACTAGTGGCGGAGCTCTCATTTGACATTGGTGGCTCAGTGGCAGTTACAGAGGACTATGCTCCCCTCCTGGACATTACAGATCCCACATGCATCATACATTACAGTTTCCCTGAATATGTTGGTGTGTTTACCTGATTTCTTTGATTATATTCAGTGTAAAATTGATAATGGAGGATGACCACTATTCAAGGGCCAAATCTGTTTTACTAATGACAGAGAAACATGTAAGCCACGCCATTAATTTACTGAAAAGCTCTAGCCCTGAACTCATCGCTAGCTCAGGGCTTGTTGAAGGCCTGGGAAAACAAGATGTATGATAAGGAGCTTTGTTAGTATCTTAAAAGCTTTGGATCCTACAAAGTCATGAAAATGAGCAGAGAAAAGTCATATTTACCTGATGAGTGAAGTGTAGAGTCTGCAGGAGGAGGATCACTCCAAACATTAAGCATAAGTAGCACTTATTTTAGATTGTGTTAGGTTTGTGGTTTTTTTAATTTACACAACTGGACAAACAAGCAGTTACATATAAACTTGTAAATGCGACTGCCGATAAAAATCCATTTCACAACATTTTTTAACTGTCTGTATCTCAAGTAGCTCCATTTCCCTATGAGAGTGCTGGGGGCAGGTGAGTGAGGTGCTGGGCAATTTCCGATGCTCCCTTAATATTGAATAGTGCGACATTACACCCTCCGACCTACCGCCCCATCAATTAGTGTGAACAGGCCCCCATTCTCATGATTGGTGGGGGCCATTTTTATGGTCTTTGGAGGTCCCAGCAGTTGAACCTCATGAATCAGATTGTTCCTGTAGATGGAAAACTACAAAACTTGGCACAATCCTTTAGGGCAAACACATATTAGATAAATCTTACATGTTAAACATTCAAATTTCACCCAAATCTTTCTGCAGAGTAATTAGGGAAACAACACAATCATGACAATTGTTTTATTCACCAGCAGATGCTGACTAAGCCCAAGGTGCCCGATCCGTGGTTACAAAAAGTCTAAAGCACAGTCAAATTTCCCCTTTTCAGACAACTGTGTCTGGTTTCAGTTTCCCCCATGACCGTATGATCCTGCCCTCTTATGGTTGAGGGCGATAATATTTCACTAATCTGATCTCTTTAGATGTCTAGACTCATGTCTGAATATGCAAATTAGATCATTGACCCAATTGGTACAAGCAGCTCCCCACTATTGTGGATTTATTGGTTTCTAGAGTAGTTTGCACATAAACACATGTGAAAACTGTCTGCACACGTATATTTAGGACGTGTTTGCAGCAATTCTGTGTTTTGGCTGCTCTGTGTCCTCTCCGCCCCAGAGATGTGAACCTAAAGGGGTCAGAAGACCCATACTGTATAGTTTGGGTTTAAACCAAACTTTGTAGGTTCAGGTTCCCCAGATCCGATCCCCAACATTATAAATTTGGTTCTGGGTTCAGCTCAACCTCCCCCAACTTTTATGAGTGCTGGCAAAGTCACCGTGATGTCACTGCCATGCTGGCGGGGTGCCACCATTTTGGGGAGCATCATCCATTCCGATGACGTCATTGGAAGCGACAACCCTCCACCAAAACAGCAGCATTTAATCAGTTAATACCAGCGATTGGATGCCAGAACAGGATCACAGGTGTTACTTGTGGGGGTCCTGGTCCAGGTTCGGTATTTGGACCAAATAGATGTTTCAAATGTAACAGATCTGTTGATCACAGACATGCTTGTTGGTTACAGGGGTGCCCTTAAGAGACAGCAATGGTGGTTTAGGTGAACAGGGCTTCTCAGTAATTAGGTCCTTATTATAATTTAGATCAAAATGTATACTTTTACTACCCACTTCACGTTGACCGCATATTGTGGTTCCCTATTTTATTAGGTGGGCTACTGCCAATATAATCCCTTGCCCAGAGGGGATTACCACCTCACAGACACAAGGCACATCTCAGATGCAATGGCAGCCACCACACAACGCCAAACCATTTGAAGAGACCTCAAAGGATTATTATACCACTGGCAGAACTCCAGCCGCGGCTGCTACAAGACCTGTTCAATGAGGAGCCCTGAGGGCCTGTTCAGCTGCTGCCACCTCTATGTGCATCCTCTGGATGTGCAACGTCCCTGCCAATGCACATGGCAGAGGAGTAGTTGCGAATAAGCCCTTTCATTACCCAGTACATATAGAGGTAATTGAGCAGCGGTAGATTCTGCCAGGATAGGCAAGGGTTAAAGAACTGTTAATGTTATCATCCAATGATGTTCCACTATTGTAACTGGAGTGTGACTGGAGAAGGAGACCACCTGACTAGGGAGGAACTAAACCCTTAGTCATAGGAGGAGTCAGGTCATGAGATCAAGCTCTCAACACAGGAGGAGCTCAGAGCACATGCTCTGCACACAGGCCTCCTAGGCCTCATCAACTACACTCAGAGTGACACAGGACAAACAGGACAAAGCTGCAGCTTCCAGCATTGGACACAGCTACATCCCAGCCTGCCCCTGCATCCTGGCTGGTGAACCCAACTCCTGAGGTTCCTCTCCAAGATCACTCCAGTACTGCACTACTCCACTACTTGTACAGAATCGTTTGGCGTGTTGCTACCGTTGGTTGAATAAAGAACTGTACGTTACTTTTATGCACAACATTGCCTCTGTCTGGTCCCTGCTACGGCTGTATCACCACCAAGGGCGCTCCATCCATCTACCAGGGACCCATACTACAGACTCTAAGGGTTGCCCCAGGGAGAACCAGTACCACAGCCTCTCCCTCTATATCATTTCTTGCCAACACCACCTGCTGGAGACCTGCCAGGCTGTAGGACAGCCCTCCGGTTCCCCATACCAAGCACCGTGACACAAGCGTGCCTAGGCCGCAGCCGCCAGCCACTCCGGTATTCTGGGCCCCGAAAAAACTGCTTTGGCACTGGCAAGGACCTCCTGGAGGCCCTTAATGTAGAATACATGTAGCAAGTGTTGAAACAAGTGGCAGGACACATAAGTGGATTCACCTGTCTACTGTGGACCATTATGAACCTGAACATAGTCACTGGGGGACATAGACCAGAATTTGGTAGGTAGCCAAATCCTTTCTAGTGACCATATGGCCCAAGGTTAATATCTAGTAGGAGAACCTTTGTATGCAACCTCCTGCTCATTATAAACAAGCAAGACTCAGCGTATAATATTTGGCCCATGTCTTGTCCACTCTGAACCTCTTTCTGGCCAATATTTTTTAGCAGAATCTGATTTGAATATTGTGAATGCTGTAATTTTATTTTGTGAATGACTGGCTTTCCATTGAAATAAGTTGAATTCAGTCTCATACTTTCGATGATAATAAGTTCTTATGGGGTTGATGCACTACTTACAGTCAGGTGCCAAGCTTTCGCCCATCTGCTTGAGCACATAGTCTCTCTGAGGGTGGACATGTTTAGCCCATGGTCAGCTTTAGCACCAGTCTATTGCTCCGCTATGGCCCTATCTATGCCCTGGAGTGTCACATTTTTATAACTCATCACCTCTATGGAAAGCTAATGGTACCCACTGCCAGCTCAGCATTTCTACTACATCTGCCCCATGTAGACATCTTATCCATAGAGTAGATAACATCTCAATTAGCACACATGTGGTCTCCACCATCACACCTATCACTCTATCCCCCATAACAAATATGTGCCCTAAAAGCTACACAACATCAAAATATACCCATAGAGTGTAAATGACTTATATACATAGACACTTCCGACCTCGTCCATTAGTGCCAGGATGATGGTGGAACATTCACAGAGGATGAACTAGTACAAACATGACATGGATGGTGATGTATAATATGGCATCACATAACATACCACAGTGGATCTGTTGTGTTTGAATTACTTGTTGATCGTGTGTCTGACGTGTGCGATGTTTTTGGTAGGTTGGTCTTCTTCCTAACTGTACTGACCCAACTCAAAAGACCTAGATGGTCCTGAGAAGCTGTCCACATGCACCCTGTAGTATAGACTGGCTAAGCAGGGGATATATATAGCGGCACTCAGTGAGCGTCACTTTTGTAAGGAGGTACTAAGGCATCCACCACACTTTGAGGGTAGCCCCAAGAGGACGTCTTTGCTGTGTTGGACTTACTAAGGGGATGCTAGAATTGTAAGGAAGATATTATGGAGCCATCTTCCACTAAGATGCGAACCGTACTGGGAGGCGTATGATGGTGGTCTGCATCTCATGTCTAGATCTGACCTGTGCCCTGACATGAGTGTTACAGTGTGAGTACAATGGGGCTCATTTACTTACCCGGTCTATTCGCGATCCCACGGTGCATTGTCCGACGTTGATTCGGAGCTTGCCGGGATTCACTAAGGTCATGCGCCCGATATCCACTAGGTGTCGCTGCTGCGCTGAAGTCCGCCGGAGTACACCTTCTTCGTCCCGCTGTATGTGAGTGCTATTCTTGCGATACAAATTTTTTCAAAAATTCCGCGCCCGAATCCGTTGGGTTTTCCGACGGCCACGCCCACCGATTTCTGTCGCGTGAAAGCCGGCGCCGATGCGCCACAATCCGGTCGCGTGTGCCAAAATCCCGGGGCAATTCAGGGCAAATCGGAAATATTCAGAAAACCCGACGAAAATGCGCGATTCGGACCCTTAGTAAATGAGCCCCAATGAGTTCTTGTTGTATGACCCATACACAATTCTTGCTCGTAGTGTTGACGCTCCCAATACATTATCTAAAGGGAGGAATAAAAGAGGACCGTGCTCCCATAGGTGTCCTACACCCTCTCTTTACCCTCATGGTGAAGGCTATGCAGAAAGATATAACACTTGAAAGAGTGAAGTATGTCCGGGATCCTCAGGTTGGATCAGGTTGGTGGACACATACGGTAGATGTTGGTGGTTTTCTGAAACAAACTCACCACATAGTCAGGAATCAATTCTAAGTGCTTGAAATTTAGTTAAAAAGTTCTTATTTTGAAGCTGAATTAGCTCCGGGTCACCAGTATTTTACCTGATACACAATGATATTGTGTTCCCTGTAGATGCAGCAGCCTGGCATTGAGTCTAATTCATTATATTATTGATATAGAGGTCATTCCTTCCATAAGTATGGGGCAGATTACTGTAGAATATGTGTATAAAGTGGACAGGACCGGTTTACTTTGGGATCCGTCACTTCCATGAAGATTCTTCTTTCTCTTCCAGATGTCTCCACTGTTGGAAGTGCCACCACCCTACACTGTAACCATTCAATAGTGAACTTCACCATGGTCACCTGGAGGGTGAAGCTCTCTAATCAGTCTTCCTGTTTTCTCTCAACTCGCGGAAATGGTAATGAGAGAAACTGCAGCCATCGGATTGATCTGGATCTGGATAAAGAGCGGACATCTCTCAGGATACACAACATCGTGGTCCTCGATGAAGGAAATTATACCTGTGAGATTGTCAATAGAACCGGAACCTTTCGAGATACAGTTTCATTACAGGTACTAGGTAAGAGATCACTTGAACCGATACTCTGTACCCTCTTATAGTGTTATAGGGGGTCTCTGTACCCCACTTGTAGGAGCAGCAAAGAATAAAAAACATTACGTCCAGGTGGTTTTCTATATATTCACCCAATAGTTCACAGGATCATCGTGAATGTCCATATATCCGGGCAATGCAAGTTTAAAGTTTAAACAGAGCTGATCAGGTGATCTTGTCATGGCGCGGCCCCTTCTACGTATGTTTTTACAGCAATATATTTTAAATATAGTAACACAGTGTGGCAGATTTACTTACCAGGTCCATTCGCGATCCAGCGGCGCGTTCTCTGCGGTGGATTCGGGTCTTCGGCGATTCACTAAGGTAGTTCCTCCGACGTCCACAAGGTGGCGCTGCTGCGCAGAAGTCCAGTGACACCGTTTTTTTCAAAATGCAGCGGTTTTTCGGAATCCGTTGGGTTTTTGTTCGGCCACGCCCCCCGATTTCCATCGCGTGCATGCCGGCGCCGATGCGCCACAATCGGATTGCATGCGCCAAAAACCTGGGGTAATTCAGGAAAAATCGGCACAAATCGGAAATGTTCGGGTAACAAATTGGGAAAATGCGAATTGGGCCCTTAGTAAATGACCCCCAGTAATTCAAAAGGCTAAAAACAACAAATCAGTCATTGTACATACTGATACCGAGGAGCAGGAAGAAGAGAAGGGGGGTGAAAGCCATAGGGGTAACCACAGTATACTATGTACAGGCAGTACCTGTGTTATGGACAAGATAGGTTCCATAGGCTTGTTCTTAAGTTGAATTTGTATGTAAGTTGAAACTGTATATTTTATAGTTGTAGCTCTAGACAAATTTTTTTCTTTTTGGCCCAGTGACAATTGGATTTTCAAAATATTTTGCTGTAATTTGGACCAAGGATTATGAATAAAGCTTCATTACAGACACCTTACAGCTGATCATTGCAGCCTGGGACTATAGTAACATCCAGAGAGGTCACCAGAGGACATAGGAGGCAGAGGGGTCTGTCTGTAACTATGGGTCGTCTGTAAGTTGGGTGTCTTAAAGTAGGGGACCGCCTGTATACAGTATATGTATTCTACTATATTGTGCGTTATTGGAAATCTTAACCCTTACAGGACTCAGCCCTTTTTTCGTTTTTGCATTTCTGTTTTTTACTCCCCTGATTCCAAAAGTGATAATGTTTTTGTTTTTACATTTACAGTGATGCGTGGGGGTTATCTGCGGGACAAATTGTACTATTCAGTGGCGCCATTTATTTTATGCAATGTTCTGAAAGATTTTTAAAAAATGTCAATCATTTTTTCACACTTTGGTTTACGGAGCTGTTTAAGGTGTTATTTTTTGTGGTACGTGCTGGTATATTAATTTAAATACATTTGGGACCTATGGCATCATTTTTTATTCAAATATTCATTAATGAAAAAATGGCAAAAAAAAGCTGATTGAGACATTTGGGCGCTATATTCTGTTACAGTGTTCAACGTAGACCGAATACCGTCATCTTTTTATATTTTGAGGGATCGGGCATTTTGGACCGTGGCAACATCTATCATTGATAAATATTTTGTAAAATATTTTTTTAACTATTATTTTAGACCCTCTAGGGTACTTTAACCCTGCAGGGTCTGATTGCTAATACTATATGCTGTAATATTTCTGCATTGCAGTATATAGCAACTTTATAGATGTAGTAGCCTGCCATTACACGAGGACTACGAGTCTCTATGAAACTGTATTGGCTGTACTGATCGCCACCCACCCATGACATCATGGGGAGAGGTGATTGTCCATCCATGATGGCGGCAGGGTGCAAAGTCGTAAAGCAAACAATAGTCAAAGATACAAGCAAGGGTCAGGAACACATTTGTGGGATTTATCAAGACTGGAATATTATGATTAAAATTCCCCTGCCGGCACCAATAAGAGGCTCCAGCCTCGGGTGGATCGGGTGCAAACTCCATAAGTTTGGACCTAAGACTAAGTCTGATCTGGTGGATCTGCTATAGTCTCAGTTGGTTTTTATGTCTTGCTCCCCATTATGCTGGTAGGTGAAATATGAGGCAAGGAGCGGATTTTAGAGCTTTCACTGTGTGCTTCATCTTATAGATTTTATTAGGTTTTAATAGATTTTAAAAAATGAAACCGCAAAAAATTACTTCACTTTGCTATATTCTGGTGCTAACAATTTTTAATACTTTGTTGTATGGAGCTGTGTAAGGTGTCATTTTTTGGGTGACTAGATCACAATTTCATTGTTACCATTTTGGGGACCACATGACCTTTCAAACACTTTTATTCCAATTTTTTTTCCGCTGCCAGGCGAGCTTTCGCCAATCCAAGCCCCTGTCTCTAGGCTACTCCCCAAACAGCACTTCTAAGAACCTTTTGTATAAGATCAAGTGTAGTAGCGTTCTTATAAGTTTGGGATATGGCGGGTGAGGGGAATGTAAACAGATGCGCAAGAAGCGCTGAAATAAGTATCTTAAATGGATAAAAGTTTGCCAGTATATTTTGTGGATAACACAGCAGGTTGGCGACAAAGTTAACAACTTTGATGTGAATGCCCTGTAATAGCTCTTGGGCGGTGTCCTTTTATCGCCAGGCTCAGCAGTTTGAGCACCGCCTGCTGTCGCTAGCGACGGCACTGCTGCTGTGCCTAGAGCTACCGACTTGATGGCGCCATGCCCACGGATGGTAATTCGGAGGAGGAGGATGTGGAGGAGGGGTGGGAGGAGGTATAGTAGGCCTTTGAGACCTGGACCGAGGTAGGCCCCCGAATCCTCGGCGTCGGCAGTATATGACCAGCCCCAGGGTCAGACTCGGTCCCAGGCCCCCACCAAGTTAAGTGTATACGTTCTTATAAGTTTGGGATATGGCGGGTGAGGGGAATGTAAACAGATCGCAAGAAGCGCTGAAATAATATCCCTAAAATGGTAAAAGTTTGGCCAGTTATATTTTGTGGATAACACAGCAGGGTGGCGACAAAGTTAACAACTTGATGTGGAATCCATGAAAACAACCCAAATTTTCTGCCTGACACACCTCGTTTGATAAGGGGACGATGTATGGAGGCAGCTATATGGACGACTTTTGGAGGTAGCAATGGAGACAA
The DNA here is from genome assembly GCA_019512145.1 of Engystomops pustulosus. Classification (NCBI taxonomy): domain Eukaryota; kingdom Metazoa; phylum Chordata; class Amphibia; order Anura; family Leptodactylidae; genus Engystomops; species Engystomops pustulosus. The sequence continues at coordinate 49,910 of WNYA01001143.1, forward strand.
ACGTGTGGAGGTGCTATGGAGACAATTTAATTTGGATAGTGCCTGTATGTGGCAGTCCAAAAAAGTTTTCAAACCAGAGGAGCAGGTAGGTGGCCCTCCAGAAAAATTGAATAGATTGAGTGCCTGTATGTGGCACTCCCAAAAATTGTTTAAAATAGGGACAGGGTAAGTGGCCCCTCCAGAAAAATTAAATGCATAAAGTACTATAGCTAGAGCCAGTGGGCCCTGTCAAAAATAGCCGTTTCCTCTGCTTTAGTTGTACAAAGAGGAGGAGAAGGAGGAAAATGAGGAGGAGGAGGAGTGCAATAAATTATCAGGTGAGCTTCCTTCACCTGTGGAGATTGGAAATTTTGAGAAATCCAGGCTTTTTTCATCTTAATAAGCGTCAGCTGTCAGCGCTGTCAGTCGACAGGCGTGTACGCTTATCGGTGATGATCCACCAGCTGCACTGAAACCCCCTCGGACACGACGCTAGCGGCAGGCAGGCAAGAACCTCCAAGCGTACAGCGCAAGTTCGTGCCACATGTCCAGCTTTGAAATCCAGTAGTTGTAGGGAGCTGTGTGATCATTTAGGACGATGGTATGGTCAGCTACGTACTCCCTCACCATCTTTTCTGTAAAGATCAGCCCTACTCTGCAGAGACTGGGGACAGGTGACAGTGTCTTGCTGCGGTGGGACATAAAGCTGGCAAAAGCCTTGTAAAGCGTACCCTGCCAGTGTGACAAGCTCATGCGCGCATACTCTCCTCGCACTTGTCCCGAGAACTACGCACTCTGCCGCTAGCCTGTCAGAGGGAATATGCTTCAGCTGTGCACCCAGGGCATGCTGGTATTATGCATTCTCACACCCTTCCTCTCCAGGGATGAGGAGTGGAAAGCGTTTGCTTGCCGTGGTCAGGAGAGTGAATAACCAGTAATGGAGCAGCTGGAAATTTTAATAAATCTTTTGAACGCGAGGGTCATGGGAGTAGCAGCCGAGCTTGAAATCTGCATATGCGCCAGCAGGTCCCAAGCACAAGAATTCACTACCTCACTGGCCTGACTGCATTTCTCATCCTCCAACTCTCCAACTCATCTCTCTGCCAATACACGCTGTGAAGGTACTGAGCCAAGGCACTCCCCTGTGTTCGCCAACATTCTCCTCTTCCTTCCTCCTCTCCCCTCCTCCGAATAGACACGCTGAGAAGAGAAGAGAGAAAAACAGGACCTGAGGGCGCTTGGTCTCAACAGTGGGAATCTTCTTCCCCCGAACTCTTGTGTAAGAGCGCAAAGCTTCCGAATTTCATTGCTGATCAGGAGAGTCTTTTTCCAACAGGCCAAGAAGCGGGATGGTGAGGCGATGATGGCGGCATCGCCAGCACTGTGTGGACTCCTCCCAAAGACTCAGCACCTGACAGATATCAGACATACACGTCCACTCCTCATGTAGACTTGAGGAGAAGCTGACTGACCGTGACTACCATTCTTGGTGGAAGTGACATCTGGCAGTCTACAATCGATTGCGCTGATGGTTAGGTAAAACTCTGGATTAACTGGTTATGTTGAATTCACCCGTGGGGAACGTCGGCACAACCAGTCGGTCGAGAGGGCAGTTGGAGGCGGCGCATGCGCTGCCCTTGAGAGTCTGGGCAAGACTCTGTGCTGGACTTCCTGAAATGCGCACAGATTGCGGCGCACCTTGTGGCAAACTGACAGCAGTTGGGGGTATTGTCTTGAGGAAACGATGAACTATCAGATTTTACACAGGGCAGGCAAGCAGCCCCGGTCAGTTGCGAGTTGCAGAGCCGCACAGGTTACGGCAGTTGTCAAACAAACATGCCTGGTTCAGGTTCAGCGGTGCCAGCCACAGAGCAGTCGTGACCGCCGGATGCCATGTAATAGATCTTGGGAGGTGGGCCTTTATCGCCTAGGCTCAGAGTAGGTTTGAGGCACCGCTGCTGCGCTTTAGCGACGGCACTGCTGCTGTGCCTAGAGTTAGCGACTGATGGCGCCGTGCCCACGGATGGTAGTTCGGAGGAGGAGGGGAGGGAGGGGTGGGGAGGAGAGGAGGCTAGTGGCCTTTGAGGACTCTGGACCGAGGTAGGCCCCAACCCTCGGCGTCGAGCAGTATATGAACAGCCCAGGTCAGACTCTCTTCTTGGGTCGTCCCAGCCTCCACCAAGTTAACCCAATGTGACGTCAGCGCTAGTATGGGCCCTGCCCGGCAGCAATGTTCCAAGTGTCCGTGGTAAGGTGACATTGTCAAGAACGGAGTTGGTCAGGGCAAGGATGATGTGTCGGAAACGTGCTGGTGCAGGGCTGGGCCTGCCCACTCGGAAAAAGTATGGCGGCTGGGGAATGCGCCGATGACCCGAGGGGCGGGCCGCCCCATGAGGTCTTTGCGAAAGGCCCTCGGGTCTCTACTAGCCTATTAGGGGCAGCATCTCAAGGCGACTAAGCACAACAATCTGGAGATGTGCGACATTCAGGGCTGGTGGGGGGAGCGGTTGGGTGCACTATATTTTCTTTTTCTCCCAGCGTCTGGGGTATGGAGAGCTGAACGATGGTGGATGCGTTGGCGGATCGTGGAGGCCGACGATGGGGTTTGTGCCAGGGTCCTGGGCCAGGGGGTGACTATCGCTGACACCGGGGAAAGGAGCAGGGGTGTGCACAGGCGCGGAGGTGAACGGGCTTGGTGCCACTGATTCGGGTGTTTAGCATTTCATATGCCTGCGCATACTGGTGGTAGTTAAGACTAGCTAGTAGTGGTGGAACCCCTGCTGATCTGGATTGGGGCAAAGGTTAGCACAACCCACAGTCCGTCGGTCTCCATCGGGTTCCTTAATTTAAAGAACTCCAGAAGAATCGAAAATCTAGCCCGCGCGCCGGGAGCCCTCGCCACGGGAGCTTCACTACGCGTGACACATTTGGACGCTGATGCACCTGCTCTGGCCCGTGAATCTCCGTCTGGCCCCACCACTGCCTCTGCCATACTGTTTGCTATAGGATCTCCTCAGTCTCAGAAGCACTGTGTTCACCCCGGCCTCTCACAGCTTGGTCTGTCACCATCATCCTCCGATCCCTCGTCTGCCTCCCCCTCTGACTTCTGCCCGGACAACAAATTCACCACTGTCTGACCAACCGTTCTCCTCATCGTCGCGCAACCTCTTTACACACTTCTTCATATGTCAAGAGGTCAGTCATCACCCACAGACTGCGACTGGTGGAAAACCTGGGCATCAGAAATTGCTCAAGCAACCGGACGAGTGTTTGTGACTGTGGGAAGGGTCAAGAAACAGTCCTAAGAGTATGCGGGTTCACATGCCAAATTTTCCGGGGAGGGGGCAGATGGGGGGGAGGAGGCGAGGTGAAGGAGCTGGAGGAGTGCCGATTGGTGACATGGGGGACTGCGTGGAAGACGACTGGTGGACAAATTGCCGCGAAGCATTGTCGGCAATCCACGACATCACCTGTTCGCACTGTTCTGGCCTCAACAGTGCTCTACCACGAGTCCCAGTAACTTCAGACATGATAACCTAGGGAGTGTAGCTCTGCGGCGTTCCCCTGCTCCCTCATCAAAAGCAGGTGCGTGTTGTTCTAACCAGGCCAGGACCACGGCCTCTCGACCCCTGCCAGTAGTGGACGCCCACGTCCCCGCCCTCGTCCTCGTCCTCTACCCTGACCCTAGGGGTTAAACTTTTGAAAATGAAAGTTATATAACTTTAATTTTTTTTTTAACTTTTTTTTGTGTGTCTTTGTGTTTTAGTTTTTTTTGTGTTTTTTATTTGTTTTTAAAACCAAACAATGCTATCCATATTGCCTATGAGCTAGTTTCTAGCCAAGTATGAAAGCACACTGATGAGATGACGGTAAGTTATGAAAAAATAACGTAAAATACAAAAGGAAAATGGCAGACTGTGCTAATGAAATCCAACCCGTATAAATTTCCCACTTCGTCTTGCGGATGGATATGGCGTCACTAAGCGCTAAACACAGCAGGGGTCGCAAGTCTCACTCCAAATTCCTCCATTGGCAGTAATGCACATGACAGCAAGGACAGACACCGCGATCACCAAAATTAAAATATATATAACGCTATTGCTAGGCGTAAGAAGCCTTTGGATTCGTCCTTTGGCTATTTCTAGCCAAGTATGAAAGCACACTGAGAGATGACGTGAGTTATGAAAAAATAAACGTAAAATAAAAAGCGGAAAGAAAGACTGTCTAATTGAAATCAACCCCGAATAAATTTTCCCACTTTGTGTTTGGGTGGTATATGGTGTAACTAAGAGTTAAACAACGGTAGCAAGTCCCCCTGCAAAAATCCTCACATATGGGTACTAGCTGCACTACTAGTGCCAGCACAGCCCAGCCACAAGCCAAACAAAAAAAAAAAAAAGTATAACGTATTGGAGCACTAACAAGGGCTGTTGGGGTCTTGTTGAATCACTCCTGCCTAACAGTAATCTCTAGCACCCTAACGCTTGTCCCTGACCAGCAGCAGCTCTCTCCTAGCGCATCCAGACACAGAATGATCCGAGCAGGCGGGCAGCGGCTAGTCTATCAGGGTACCTGATCTGGCCAGCCAACCAATGCTATCGACGGTAAGGGTACCACGTCATGTGTGGGTGTAGGCAGAGTCTCCTGGCTTGGATGGGTCTGTTTCTGGCGCCAAAAGCAAAAACGGCGGGAGCTGCCATTTTCTCGAGCGGGCGAAGTATAGTATTCGTCCGAGAAACGAGCAGTTTCGAGTCAGCTATGCTCGAACGAGCATCAAGCTCGGGGACGAGAGACGAGTAGTATGTTTGCTCATCTCTAATTAGGACTTTTAGAATGCAGAGATATCAACATGGATTTTTTTTTTATATAGAGAGTTCTAGGGAAAGAAGTAAAATTGAATTTTTATTTATTTTTTTAATTTATTTATATATTTGCGCTTTTTTATCTTTATTTATCATATTTTTGGATCCTAACAAGTAATAACTCTAGGAGATCTACTCACTTCTGCCCCATACTGAAAAACTATTGTAGGGTGATTTGTTAACAATCCGTATCAGTGTGCCAGTGGCAACTGTAACAGATCAGCCTGAAGTTACAGGCCCTGGAATCTTATTTGACCAAAGGCTGTAATCCAAATGGATTGTCGCCCTCAATGATGACACAGGATGACATCACAGCCAAATGAAACCTACATTAAATGCAAACTGATCATGGGTGTTACTGGTGGGTGTTTGCTACATAATGCAGAAAACACCAAGTGTGTTTTAAAATGGCAAATCAGCCTTACTTTAGTCTCAGGCTACAATGATCAGCTGTAAGGTGTCTGTAATGAAGCTTTATTGATAATCCTTGGTCCATTACAGCAAAAAAAGTTGAAGATCCAATTGTCATTAAAAAAATTTGTCTTCATCTACAATTATAAAACATACAGTTCGACTTACATACAATTCAATTTAGGTACAACCCAAGGAACCTATAATGTATTTCACATGTCTTTTAAGCTGTTAAACACATAAACAATTTACTCATAAATGCAATTAATACTTAGTTTTTCAGCATCTTCTTTGTTAACAAAATCTTCTCTTTGCATGGAAGGAATTTTGTCTCACAGGTGATCTTATCGATAATGGGGCTCATTTAGTTACCCGGTCCAGTCCCGATCCTGTGGCGCGTTGCCCGACGTGGATTCGGTTCTGCCAGGATTCACTAAGGCCGTGCGCCGGTATCCCGCAGGTGTCGCTGCTGCGCCGAGGTCCGCCGGAGTTCACCTTCTGTCTTCCCGGGTTGTGAGTGCTTGATCTTGCGCACAATTTCGTTTTTTATATCCCGCGATTTTTCCAAATCGTTGGAACACCCTGATATCTGTGTGAAAAGCCGGCGTGCTGTCCAATATCCCACGGATTCGGCGCAAAACGGAAAAATTCGGAGGAAAACCGACGAAAGTGCGGCCGGGGAGCCCTTAGTAAATAACCCCAGTGTTGCTGACTCTGATACCCAGGTTTCTGAGTTGAGAGTCCTGTCTCTAACACATTTTATCTTCCTGTAATATTACAAACATCAAAAAAGAAAACGTGTGAGTGATGAGAGGAGACGTTCCCTTTGTCTTAAAGAAACCTCCCGACAAGAAGAGATTGCAAAAAAAATTAAACAAGTATCTCATACATTACATAGTCCATGCTACAACCTCGTCACCTGCTGAGTGTCCCCCAGAATAGCAATCATTTATTATTTTTTTTGTTTTTAGCTCAACCTTATGTAGCATAACAGTGGCTGAAATGGGCATCCAAAGTGCCAAGCCAACAGGGAAGACCAGCAGCAAATATATCATGGAACCAATGTCTAGGATCAAATAACGACTCAGATACATACAAAGATGATGGAACCGTGACAGTGACCAGCCTCACAACACATCATGGGCCACAGAGGTCACCTGCATAGTGTCACCACCCGACCTTTATCACGACCTATAGAAAAACGCTTAGAGACACTTTCCTTTGGGTTTGTATCTTTTGTAGCTCCAAGAATTTCTACATTGTATCCAAAGTAGAACAACTAAACACGAGAACAAATGATGGACAAAAAGTTTTCTTACCATTTCTTGCTTCTTTTAGAAGATTTAACCCTAAATAGTACGTGAAGCGCCTCAGATTTTTAGGGATGGTGAGGGCAAAGTGGCAAATAGCCAAAAGCTGCACTTTGGGATGGAGACGTGCAGTTAAGGAGTTTTCAAGCGCTCAACTACCCAAGGACTTACCCATTGGGATAGGTCATTGTATAGATACAGAGCAGACCGTGAAGTAAGTTCAGGTCGGCACATAGATGACTTGCCGGATAGAACATGAGGTATTGGTCACAAATCCAAACAACAAAAAGTGTTGTTATCTTTTTCGTACAGTTGCAGAAGGACATAACATCTAACTGATTCTCGGAGGACAACTATAGTCTTCGTGCTGCTCTTCGACTTTTTATTTTGGAACGAGATCTTATATCAGGTATTTTCACATTCATCTAATATTTATTAGAAACATGTATTACTGCATTGTAGGAAGCTATAAATAAATGTTACTCTCGATCATAGGTCACGCTAAGTGATGAGGGGAGTGTAAGATTTAGCTGCTGTCCCAGTGGCGGATAAGTGTCTCATGGGTCCTGGGCTGTTCACATGACTAGGACCCCCCCCCCCCCAGATCCAAACCACCGCGCAGCCTAATGTGCCGGTATTGAGGGCGAAGCTATAGGCCGCGAACAGTACTGCCAGAGCCGCGAGACGGAGAGACGGAGAGACGCGAGAGCCGCCGAGACACAAGAGACCCGAGAGACGGACATCCGCGAGACAGAGAGCCGGAAGACGCGACAGGCCGCGAGAACGAGCGAACCGAGAGACGCGACAGCCGCGAGACAGATAGACCGGAGAACGCGACAGCCGCGAGACAGCGCGACCCGAGAGACGCGACAGCCGCGAGACAGAGAGACCCTGGCAATGTTACGCTACAGCGGTCTAGAATGAGAAACCCTCTAGACTCTACATACGTCTATACATAGAGACCTGATAGAAGATAATACACGATAAAGATATACCGTAGAGACTCGACATCCTCGAACAGAGATAACCCTAATACTCTAAGCTCTATATCCTGATACATATGACCCGATAGTACTTACATCCTCTAGATCCCTCTATACATAGATACCTTATATTAATCTATTTCCTCTAGACATAAGATACATAGACTTACACCTCGTTATCCTCCAGGACCTAGATCTATATCCTAATCTTGTACTGTACATTAAAAGTAATTTTATGTAAACTACAATGTTGCTTTTATAAACTAGAAGATGAGCGAACATGCTCGTCCGAGCTTGCTGATCGTTCGTAGCAGTAGCGTACTCGAAACTGCTCGTTGCTGGGACGAATACTTCGCCTGATCCCCGCTCGAGAAAAATGGCAGCTCCCGCCGTTTTTTTTGCTTTTTGGCGGCCAGAAAAGAGCAATCACAAGCCAGGGAGAATCTGCACTAACACAGATGGAAGTGGTTACCTTTACACCGTCGAGAGACAGTGGTTGGCTGGCAAGATCAGGTGACCCTGGGAGAGACTAGCGCTGGCCTTCACCTGCCCCCCGGCGCTGCTCGGATTCTTTGTGTAGGAGCCGCTAGGGAGAGAGAGCTGCTGTGGTCAGGGAAGCGTTAGGGTGTTCTATTTAGTTACTGTTAGGCAAGGAGTGATGAGAGGAGTGATTCTCCAAGAACCAACAGCCCTTCTTAGGGCACAATAACGTTATACTTTTTTTTATTTATGTTTGCATCTAGTGAGATACCATTTGGTAGGAATTAGCAGGGGGGGGGACTTGCTACCGTGTGTTTTTAGCTTTAGTGGCCAACACATATCCACCCTCAAACACCAAAGTGGGGAAATTGAGTAGGGGTTGGTTGGATTCAATTAGCACAGTCTTGCCATTTTTCTTTTTTATTTTACGTTTTATTTTGTTTAATAACTCAGTGTATCTATCTGGCATAGTAGAGGGATGCTTTCATACTTGGCTAGAAAAGAAAATAGCCATGGAGAATCCAAACGGCTTACTACGCCTACAAGTAGCGTTATATATTGATTTATGGTTTTGATTGCTGGTGGCTGTTACTTGCTGCAGTGCCATCTACTAGCCAATGTGAGCAATTTGTAGTGTAGTGAGACTTGCGGACCGCGTGTTTTGACGCTTAGGGACGGCACATATCCATTGCAAAGACGAAGTGGGAAAAATTTAGTAGGGGTTGGATTTCAATTAGGCACAGTCTGCCATTTTGTCCTTTTTTATTTAGTTTATTTGGTTATAACTCAGCGTCCTCTCATCTGGAGAGTGAAACTGTGCTTTCATACTTGCTAAGCAAAATAGCCCATAGCAATAGATAGCATTGTTGGAGTTTTTAAAAACTCAAAAACACAAAAAAAAAACACACAAAAAAAAGTTAAAAAAACAATAAGTATATAACTCTCATTTTAAAAATGTTTTTTTTTAAAATGTTTACCCCAGGGCTAGGGGCTAGAGGACGCGGCGGGGACGTGGGCGTCGCCAACCACGCAGGGGTCAGCGGTCGTGGTCCTGGGTGGGGTGTGAAGCACCACCTGCTTATAGGGAGAAGGGGAACGCCGCAGAGCTACACTCCCTAGGTTCATGTCTGAAGTTACTGGGACTCCGTGGTAGAGCACTGTTGAGGCCAGACAGAACAGTGCGAAAAGGTGATGTGTGGATTGCTGAAATCTTCGACGCAATTTTTACACCAGTCAGTCTTCCACGCAGTACACCCAGGTCACGAAAATTGCCACTCCTCCAGATCCTGCACACTCAGCCTCCTCCCCCCCCCAGTCTGCCCCTCCCAGGAAATTTGGCATTTAAACCCGGCCCCCCCATACTCTGGCCAAAACTGTTTTCTGGACCCTTCCCACAGTCAAAACCACTTGTCGGTTGCTGCTGAGAAGTTTCCGGATGCCCAGGTTTCCACAGTCACAGGCTGTGGGTGAGGATGACCTTCTTGAGTAGGGAAGTGGTAAGAGGTGTCCGACGAGGAGGGAGACACGGTTGTCGACAGTGGGGAAGTTGTTGTAAGGGCAGCAGTCGAGGGGGGAAGCAGGACTGAGGGATCGGAGATGATGAGGTGACAGACACAAGTGGGTGAGAGGCCGGGTGAGTGAAAACAGTGCTTTGAGCGAGGAGAGTCATCGACCAAGAAAGTTGGAAAGGGCCGTGGTGGGCCAGAGGAGAGGCAGGGCCAGCGCTGGCATAGACGCCAAATGGTCAACTAGTGAAGCTCCCGTGGTGAAAGGGCTCTGCGGCGAGGGCAGATTTCAGAAGTCTGGAGGTTCTTTAAGGAACAACGGGATGACCGACGGACTTTGGTGTGCACATTTGCCAAACCAGGTCAGCAGGGGCCACCACTACTAGCTTAACTACCACCAGTATGGAGCATATAATGCTAAACACCCATCAGTGGACAAACAAGCACGTTCACCTCCGGCCGTAGCCCACACCACTGCTCCTTCCCCTGTGTCAGCTGATAGTCGCCCCCTGACCAGGACCTGCCTTGCACCAAAACCCCATCGTCGCTCACGATCCTCCACAGCATCCACCAGCGTCAGCTCTCCATACCAGACGCTGGAGGGAAACGCAAATTATAGTGCAACCCACCCGCTACCCGTTACGCAAAGCCCTTAATGTGCACATCTCAGATTGCTAGCCTGGAGATGCTGCCTCTAGGGTAGTAGAGACCGCAGGCCTTTCGCAACCTCACTGGCGGCGGCGCCCCTCAGCGTATCGCGCTCCCCCCCAGCCGCACTACTTTTCCGAGTGCCGTTCCAGACGAACCAGGCATGTGTCAGACAACTCCCCGTGCCCGGAACCAACGCCGTTTATGACAAGAGGCCCACCGACCACGGACGTGGACGAGTGCTGCCGGCAGGGCCACTATATATCGCTGACGGCACCATTGGGTTAACTTGGTGCGGCTGGGGACCGAGTCTGACCAGGGGGCTGGTCATACTATTACTGGCCGACGCCGAGGATGCGGGGCCTACATCGGTCCAGGGTGTTTCAGGCCTATATGCCTCCTCCTCCTCCACCCCTCCTCCACCTCCCCTCCGCCCGAACTACCATCCGTGGGGCACGGCGCCATCAGTCTCGGTAGCTCTAGGCACAGCAGTCGGCCGCGCTACGCGAAGCAGGCGGTGATCAAAACCGCTGAGCCTAGGCGACAAAAGGCACACCGCCCAAGAGTATTACAGGGCATCACGGCGCCAGCAGACAGATGATCGTGGCTGGAACGTGACCCTGAAGCCAGGCATGGTGTGTGTGACAACGGCCGTAACCTGGTGGCGGCCTTGCAACTCGGCCCAGAATGACACATGTGCCGGCCTGGCCCATGTGTAAATCTGAGAGTTCAGCGTTTCCTCAAGACATACCCCAATCTGTTCTGATTTGCTCACGAAGGTTGCGCCGCCATCTGTGCGCATTTTCATGGGAAGTCAAGCCCAGATGCTGCCACTCTCCGGGCAGCGCAGCGCCGCCTCAAATGCCCGCTCCACCGACCTGTTGTGGCGACGTGCCCACGAGTGGAATTCAAACACTGACCATGTTATCCAGAGTTTAGCCAGCAGCCGCAGAGCGATTGTAGACTGCCAGATGTCAACTTCACCAGAACTGAGAAAGTGTTAGTCCAGGTCAGTCCCAGCTTCTCAACGCTCACAATGAGGAGTGGACGTGGATGTCTGATATCTGTCAGGTTGCTGAGTAACTTTGGGAGTAAACACAGAGGTCAGTGGCGATGCCGCCATTCAAGCAGCCCCTCACATCCCGCGGATTGGCCTGTTGAAAACTCTCCTGATCAGCATGAAGTCGGAGCTTGCGCTCCGTCACAAAGAGAGGCGGGAAGAAGATTCTTTTGTTGATAGCCAAAGCACCTCAGGTCGGTTTCTCAGAGCATCTCGGAGGAGGTGGGGTGGGGTGTGAGGAGGATGAGTGAGGAAGAGCGAGGCGATGTGTGGCGCGACAGAGGGGACCATTGTTGAGTCCTTCACTGTTCAGCGTGGTATGGGCAGCAGAGAGGAGTTGGAGGAGGAGGAAAGGAAAAGGCGACAGTCCAGGCCAGTGAGGTGGAGTGAATTCTTCCGCGTTGGTCTCTGGAGCATATGGCGATGTCATGCTCGTGCGGCCTATCCGTGACCCTCGCGATTCAAAGCATTTATTTCCAGCACCGATTAATGGGTGTGCAACTATCCTGGACCCCCGGTACAAGCAAAATCTTTCAACTCTCATCCGGCAGAGGAAAGGCTAGAGTGGAGATGCATGAATACCAGCAGGCACGGGTGCACAAGCTGTGAAACTTATTTCCCTTCTTGACAGCGCTAGCGGCCAGGAGTGCGTAGTTCATGGGGACAAGTAGCGAGGGAGAGTAGGCGAGCAGGCAGCTTGTACAGCACTGGCAAGGGTTAGCTACAGGCTTTTGCCAGCTTGGATGTCACCCAGCAAGACACTATCAACCTGTCCCCAGCTCTAGGCAGAGAGGGCTGATCTTTACAGAAAGATGTGAGGGAGTGTACGCATGGCCATACATCGTCCTAAATGATCACAAGCTCCTACAACTACTGGGTTTACAAAGCTGGACATGTGCGAACTGCGCTGTAAGCCTTGGAGGTCGTGCCTGCCCTGCCCGATAGGTCTTGTCCGAGCGGGGGGGGCGTTCTGGTTTCAGTGCCGCTGGTGGCATAACACGTAAGCGTACACGCATGGATGACAGCGCTGACGGGGGGACGTTATTAAAAATGAATAAAGGCTGGATTTCTCAGAATTTACAATCTCCACCAGGTGAAGGGAAGCTCACTGAATAATTGATCCACGCCTCTCTAATTTCCTCCTTCTCCTCCCTCTTTGGACAGTTAAAGCAGAGGAAATGGCTATTTTTGACAGGGCCCACTTGGCTCTGCATATAGTACTTTATGCATTAAATTTTTCTGGAGGGGCCACTACCCCGTCCTCTGTTTGAAACAATTTTTGTGAGTGCACATACAGGCCACTCAATCTATTCCTTTTCTGGAGGGCCACCTACACGGGTCCTCTGTTTTAAAAAATTTTTGGGGGACATGCCACATTACAGGCACTCAACTATTCCATTTACTGGAGGGCCACTACCTGCTCCTCTGGTTTGAAACATTTTTGGGGCTGCCAATACAGGCACTCCAATCTATTCCATTTTTCTGGAGGGACACCTACCTGCTCTCGGTTTGTAGAATACTTTTTGGGACTGCCACCTACAGGCACTCAATCTAGTCCAGGGTACTGGAGGGCCACCTACCTGCTCCCTTGGTTTGAAACATTTTTGGGATGCACAAAAGGCATCAAATCTATTCCTTTCTGGAGGGACACATAATGCTCCTCTGGTTGAAACTTTTTGGATGCACCATTGACAGGCACTCAATTATCCATTTTAATGGAGGGCACCTATGCTCCTCTGGTTTGAAACATTTTTGGGACTTGCCCCATAAGGCATCAATCTATTCCATTGTACTGGAGGGCCACCTACCTGACTCCTTCTGTTTTGAAAATTTTTGGGACTGGCCACATACCGGACACTAAAATACGATTCCATTTTTATGGAGGACACTACCTGCTCCTCTGGTTTGCAAACTTTTGGGGGACTGCCACATAAAGGCACTCAATCTATTCCAGTTTACTGGAGGGCCACTACCTGCTCCTATGGTTTGAAAATTTTTGGACTGGCAACATACAGCACTCAATCTATTCCAATTTTTATGAGGGACACTACCGGCTCTTGGATTTGAAAAAACTTTTTGGGACTGCCACTTACAGGCACTCAATCTATTCAATTTACTGGAGGGCCACCTACTGCTCCTCTGGTTTGATTGAACATTTGGGACTGCCACTACGGCATCAATCTATCTCCATTTTAATGGAGGGCCACCTACCTGCTCTCTGGTTTTCGAAAAACATTTGGGACTACCACATACAGGAACCTAAATCTATTCCATTTTTCTGGAGGGGACACCTCCTGCTCCTCTGGTTTGAAACTTTTTGGGACTGCCACATACAGGCACTCAATCTTATTCCATTTTTCTGGGAGGGCCACCTAAACTGCTCCTCTGGTTTGAAAACTTTTTTTGGGGGGTGGGGGGACTGACAATACATGCACTCAATCTATTCCAGTTTTCTGGAGGGACACATTACCTGCTCCTCTGGTTTGAAAACTTTTTGGGACTGACCACATACAGGCACTATCCAAATTAAATTGTCTCCATAGCCCCAAAAGCTCCACAGTTTTGTCTCCATTGCTACTCCAAAAGTCGTCCATATAGCTGCCTCATAATCCTCCCCTTATAAACGAGGGGTGTCAGGCAGAAATTTGGGTTGTTTAATGATTCCACATCAAAGTTGTAAATTTGTCGCCACCCTGCCTGTGGTTATCCACAAAAATATACTGGAAACTTTTATGATTAACCGATATGTTTTCAGCGCTTCTTGCGCAGCTGTTTAAATTCCCCTCACCCGCAATTATCCCCAAAACTTATAAGAAACGCTACTAACTTGATCTTATACAAAAGGTTCTTAGAAGCTCTGTTTGGGGAGTAGCCTAGAGAACAGGGGCTGGATTGGCGAAAGTCGCCTGGGGCAGAGGCAGCTCCATGCCAAGATCCAACTACATAGTTTTAACTGGCAGCACCTTAATCTACTACAGTTCACTGCCTCCATAATAATAATTAATAAGAATCTTTATTTATTATAGCGTCAACTATTTGTAGAGCTTTACAATCAAAAATTTCGGGAGGGGAGAAACAAATACAAGGTAATGGAACCAGAGCACCACATTTGTATGGAAACAACAGAGTGAGGTTCCCTGGCGCAAGAGCTTACGGTTTATGAAGATGAGGGGGAACACGAGGTTAAAAGAATATTTAATGGCTTGTCACAAGCCATTCTTCTTAGGGGAATAGACAAAATATAATAAATGGAATTGCTGTCGCTTGAACCACTCAGCCTTCATTATTATATACCAGGTCCAGGGTGAATGGGACTGCAGAGAAGTCTGGTGCCTGTTGGTGCTGGATAAAGAGGGAGGCAGAAGCAGGACGACCACAGGACGGGGTTAGTAAGAAGAGTTAAAAACTTGCATGCAGTTAATGATGTTAAGGCTTGCCTAAAGAAATGGGTTTTTATAAGAAGCACGTTGAAACTTTGGATGGTTAGGTATTAGTCTGATAGTCCGGGGCGGCAGAGGGCATTCCCTAGAATTGGTGCAGCTCTAGAGAGGCTTGGAGACGCGAGTGGGAGGTCCGGCATGGGGTAGAGGTTAATCGAAGATCACTGGCGATATAAAGAGCACGGGTTGGGCGATAGACTGCGATAGAGAGGAGAGAGAGGTAGGGGGGGTTAGGGGGGTGCAGCATTATACAGAGCTTTATGGATGAGGGTTAATTATTTCAAACGTATGCGAAAAGGGAGACTGGCAGCCAGTGCAGCGGACTGGCATGAACTGAAGCATACATGGTCCCCTTATCAAACGGAGTGGGTCAGGAGAATTTTGGGTTGCTTCATGGCTTCAACAAAACAACTTGTTAACTTTGTCGCCACCCTGCTGGGTAATCCACAAAAAAATAATGGAGACAAACTTTCTCATTTAACGCTTATTTCGCGCTCTGCGCAGATGTTTACATTCCCCGAACCCGCCATATCCTAAACTTATAAGAACGCTATACACTTGATCTTATACAAAAGGTTCTTAGAAGTGTGTTTGGGGAGGTAGCCTTATAGACAGGGGCTTGGATTGGCGAAAGCTCGCCTGGCAGCGGAGCGCCAAGCTCCATGCCAAGATTCCAATAACTAGGTTAACTGCAGCACTTTAATCATACTAGTTCACGCCTCCATACATGGTCCCCTTACAAACGAGGCGGTGTCTCAGGCAGCACTTTTTGGGGTTTCATGGCTTCCATGTTAACTTTGTCGACACCCCCTGCTGTGTAATCCACAAAATATACTGGCAAAACTTTATCAAGAGCGATATTATTTGCAGCGCCTTTCCTTGCTCACCTCCTGTGGTTCCTCTCGCCACCCATTGGTTTGCAGCCTGAGTCCATTAGGGTATGTCGCCATGACAACTCTCGAGCCTGCTGCAGATGCCTTGCATTGCCGTCCCCTTATATGTCAGGGGTCAATTAATTGGATGTTTAGATGCTATATCCTAGCTTCATTCTGTCACTCTGTCATGCCATGCTGTTGGCCATATTTGGCAAAATGTTGCGAGTATTTATGCAAGCTCAGAGGGCATTCCATGCATGCTGCCCCTTTGCTGTTTCATGTGCCATTTCGTGGTGTTTCCATACCTTTCTGAGGTTCCCAGGTGTTTTGGCCAAAGCCTGTCCCTGATGCAGAGCCTTGGGCCCCTTGAAAAATGCTCGAGTCTTCCCCATGACTTCAATGGGTTCGCTTTATTCGAGACGAGCACTCGAGGAGCCATCGGGAAAAGTTCGTTCGAATAACGAGTACCCGAGCATTTTAGTGTTCGCTCATCTCTATTTATAACCCATTTATTTAAGAAAAGCCAATCACATTCATGAAACCCTCCACCCCGACTACTGTCCATACCAGATCTCTCAGACAGTGCAGGTAATGAGGATGCTGCCCCTGGCTGCCCCCGGCCTCTGCACTCCGCAGCTGATCTCCCCCTCATACAGTAAATACTCGTGTATAAGCCGCAGCTCCTAACTTTACCACAAAAAAAAAAAAATGGCAAAAGTTATTGACTTGAGTATAATCCCTATGAGGGATTCAGGGTATATATGTATAGAGGATGTAGAGTATATAGGGTATATATGTATAGAGGATGTAGAGTATATAGGGTATATATGTATAGAGGATATAGAGTATATAAGGTATATAAGTATAGAGGATATAGAGGATGTAGAGAATATAGAGTAGCACTCAAGTCCAAACATCTGGGCACGTGGTTGGTTTGGATGCTGGGGGGGGGGGGTCCTAGTCATGTGAACAGCCCAGGACCCATGAGACACTTAATCCGCCACTGGGGACAGCAGCTAAATCTTACACTCCCACTCATCACTTATCTATGACCTATGATCTAGAGTAACATTTATTTATAGCTTCCCTACAATGCAGTAATACATGTATTCTAATAAATATTATAATGAATTGTAAATACCTGATATTAGATCTCTTCCAAAATAAAAAGATTCCAAGAAGCAGCACGAAGACTATAGTTCCTCCGAGAATCAGGTAGATGTTATGTCCTTCTGCAACTGTACGAAAAAGAATAACAACAAATTTTGTTGTTTGGATTTGTGACCAAAACCTCATGTTCTATCCTGGCAAGTATCTATGTGCCGAACCTGAACCTATACTTCGGGTCTGCTCTAGTACTACTACTAATGACCTATCCAATGGGTAAGTCCTTGGGTAGTTGAGCAGCTTGGAAAACTCCTTGAACTGCCGGTATCCCAAAAGTGCAGCTTTTTGGCTATTTGCCACTTTGCCCTCACCATCCCTAAAAATACTGAGGCTCTTCACGTACTATTTAGGGTTAAATCTTCTAAAAGAAGCAAGAAATGGTAAGAAAACTCTTTTGTCCATCATTTTGTTCTCGGTTTAGTTGCTATCTTTTGGATACAATGTAGAAATTCATGGAGCTACAAAAGATACAAACCCAAAGGAAGTGTCTCTAAGCGTTTTTCTATAGGTCGTGATAAAGTCGGGTGTGACACTATGCAGGTGACCTCTGTGGCCATGGATGTGTTGTATGAGCTGGTCACTGTCACGGTTCCATCATCATTTGTATGTATCTGAGTCGTTATTTGATCCGTAGACATTGGGTTCCATGATATATTTGCTGCTGGTCTTCCCCTGTTGGCTTGGCACTTTGGATGCCCATTCTCATCCACTGTTATTGCTACATAAGGTTGAGCTAAAAACAAAAAAAAAATAATAAATGATTGCTATTCTGGGGTGCACTGACAGCAGGTGACGAGGTTGTAGCATGGACATATGTAATGTATGAGATACTTGTGTTAATTTTTTTGCAATCTCTTCTTGTCGGGAGGTTTCTTTAAGACAAAAGGGACAGTCTCCTCTCATCACTCACACGGTTTCTTTGATGTTTGTAATATTACAGGAAGTAAATGTGTTAGAGACAGGACTTAAACTCAGAAACCTGGGTATCAGAGGCAGCAACACTGGGGTTAATTTACTAAGGGCTCCCCGGCCGCACTTTCGTCGGGTTTTCCCGAATTTTTCCGTTTTGGGCCGAATTCCGTTGGGATATTGGAGCACGCGCCGGCTTTCACACAACAGATATCAGGGGTTTCCAACAGATTTGGAAAAATCGCGGGATATAAAAAACGAAATGTGTCGCAAGATCAAGCACTCACATGCACCGGGAAGAAGAAGGTGAACTCCGGCGGACCTCGGCGCAGCAGCGACACCTGCTGGATACCGGGCGCACGGCCTTAGTGAATCCTGGCAGAACCCGAATCCACGTCGGGCAACGCGCCACAGGATCGGGACTGGACCGGGTAACTAAATGAGCCCCATTATCTGATAAGATCACCTGTGAGACAAAAATTCCCTCCATGTCAAAGAGAAGATTTTGTTAACAAAGAAGATGCTGAAAAACTCAAGTATTAATTGCATTATATGAGTAATATTGTTTATGTGTTTAACAGCTTAAAGACATGTGAAATACATTATAGGTTCCTTGGGTTTGTACCTAAATTGAATTTGTATGTAAGTCAGAACTGTATATTTTATAATTGTAGATGAAGACAAATTCTTTTTTAATGACAATTGGATCTTCAAATTTTTTTGCTGTAATGGGACCAAGGATTATCAATAAAGCTTCATTACAGACACCTTACAGCTGATCATTGTAGCCTGAGACTAAAGTAAGGCTGATTCCATTTTAAACACACTTGGTGTTTTCTGCATTATGTAGCAAACACCCACCAGTAACACCCATGATCAGTTGCATTTAAATGATGGTTTCATTTTGGCTGTGATTGTCAATCCTGTGTCATCATTGAGGAGCGACAATCCATTTGGATTACAGCCTTGTGTCAATATAAGATTCCAGGGCCTGTAATTTCAGGCTGATCTGTTACAGTGTGCCACTGGCACACTGATACGGATTGTTAACAAAATCACCCTACAATAGTTTTTCAGTATGTGGCAGAAGTGAGTAGATCTCCTAGAGTTAAATTACTTTATAGGATCCAAAAATATGATAAATAAAGATAAAAAAGCGCAAATATATAAATAAATTAAAAAAATAAATAAAAATTCAATTTTACTCCTTTCCCTAGAACTGCTATATATAAAAAAAAAATCCATGTTAGATATCTCTGCATTCTAAAAGTCCTAATCTATTCAAATATTAAAACTGTAATGGAAAATAGTGCCCAATGTCCGAATCGCCCACTTTTGGAAATTTTTGCAACTTATAACATTGGAATAAAGTGTTTTTAAAAGGTCATGTGGTCCCCAAAATGGTAGCAATGAAATTGTGATCTAGTCACCCAAAAAATGACACCTTCCACAGCTCCATACAACAAAGTATTAAAAATAGTAGCACCAGAATATAGCAAAGTGAAGAATTTTTTGCTGTTCATTTTAAAATCTATTAAAACCTAATAAAATATAGAGTGAAGCACACAGTGAAAGCTCTAAAATCCGCCCTTGCCTCATATTTCACCTACCAGCATAATGGGGACAAGACATAAAAACAACTGAGACTATAGCCGACCACCAGATCAGACTTAGTCTTAGGTCCAAACTTATGGAGTTTGCACCCGATCCACCCGAGGCTGGAGCCTCTTATTGGTGCCGGCAGGGGAATTTTAATCATAATATTCAGTCTTGATAAATCCCACAAATGTGTTCCTGACCCTTGCTTGTATCTTTGACTATTGTTTGCTTTACGACTTTGCACCCTGCCGCCATCATGGATGGACAATCACCTCTCCCCCATGATGTCATGGGTGGGGTGGCGATCAGTACAGCCAATACAGTTTAATAGAGACTCGTAGTCCTCGTGTAATGGCAGGCTACTACAATCATCTATAAAGTTGCTACATACTGCAATGCAGAAAATATTACAGCATTATAGTATTAGCAATCAGACCCTGCAGGGTTAAAGTACCTAAGGGTCTAAATAATATGTTAAAAAATATTTTACAAAATATTATCATGATAGATGTGCCACGGTCCAAATGCCGACCCTCAAAATATAAAAAGATGACGGTATTCGGTCTACGTTGAACACTGTAACAGATATAGCGCCCAAATGTCTCAATCGCTTTTTTTTGCCATTTTTCATTAATGAATATTTGAATAAAAAATGGCCATAGGTCCCAAATGTATTTAATTAATATACAGCAGTACCACAAAAAATAACACCTAAACAGCTCCGTAAACCAAAGTGTGAAAAAATGATTGACATTTT
Source organism: Engystomops pustulosus (assembly GCA_019512145.1). Taxonomy (NCBI): domain Eukaryota; kingdom Metazoa; phylum Chordata; class Amphibia; order Anura; family Leptodactylidae; genus Engystomops; species Engystomops pustulosus. The sequence continues at coordinate 69,895 of WNYA01001143.1, forward strand.
TTAAAAATCTTTCAGAACATTGCATAAAAATAATGGCGCCATAATAGTACAATTTGTCCCGCAGATAACCCCCACGCATCACTGTAAATGTAAAAACAAAAAAATTATCACTTTGGAATCAGGAGTAAAAACAGAAAAAAAGGGCGTGAGTCCTGTAAGGGTTAAGATTTCCAATAACGCACAATATAGTAGAATACATATACTGTATACAGGCGGTCCCCTACTTTAGCACCAACTACAACGACCCACTAGTTAAGACGACCCTCTGCCCCATGTACCTGGTGACCTCTCTGGATGTTACTATAGTCCCAGCTGCAATGATCAGCTGTAAGGGTGTCTGTAATGAAGCTTTATCATAATCCTTGGTCCAATACAGCAAAAATATTTGAAAATCCAATTGTCACTGGGCCAAAAAGAAAAAAAATTTGTCTAGAGCTACAACTATAAAATATACAGTTTCAACTTACATACAAATTCAACTTAAGACAAGCCTATGGAACCTATCTTGTCCATAACACAGGTACTGCCTGTACATAGTATACTGTGGTTACCCCTATGGCTTTCACCCCCCCTTCTCTTCTTCCTGCTCCTCGGGATCAGTTGTACAATGACTGATTTGTTGTTTTTAGCCTTTTGAATTACTGGGGGTCATTTACTAAGGGCCCAATTGCATTTTCCCCATTGTTACCCGAACATTTCGATTTGTGCCGATTTTTCCTGAATTACCCAGGTTTTGGCGCATGCAACCAGATTGTGGCGCATCGGCGCCGGCATGCACGCGATGGAAATCGCGGGGGCGTGCCGAACAAAAACCCAACGGATTCCGAAAAACCGCTGCATTTTGAAAAAAAAACGGTGTCACTGGACTTCTGCGCAGCAGCGGCCACCTTGTGGACGTCGGAGGAACTACCTAGTGAATCGCGCGAAGACCGAATCCACCGCAGAGAACGCGCCGCTGGATCGCGAATGGACCTGGATAAGAAATCTGCCACCATGTGTTACTATATTTAATATATGCTTGTAAAAACATACGTAGAAGGGGCGCCCATGACAAGATCACCTGATAGCTCTTGTTTAAATTTAACTTGCATTGCCCGGATATATGGACATTCACGATGATCCTGTGAACTATGGGTAATTATAGAAACACCACCTGGACGAATGTTTTTATTCTTTGCTGCTCCTACAAGTGGGTACGAGAGACCCCTTATAACACTATAAGAGGGTACAGAGTATCGGTTCAAGTGATCTCTTACCTAGTACCTGTAATGAAACTGTATCTCGAAAGGTTCCGTTCTATTGACATCTCACAGATAATTCCTTCATCGAGGACACGATGTTGTGTATCCTGAGAGATGTCCGTCTTTATCAGATCCAGATCAATGCCGATGGCTGCAGTTTCCTCTCATTACCATTTCCGCGAGTTGAGAGAAAAAAGGAAGACTGATAGAGAGCTTCCACCCTCCAGGTGACCATGGTGAAGTTCACTATTGAATGGTTACAGTGTAGGGTGGTGGCCTTCCAACAGTGGAGACATCTGGAAGAGAAGAAGAATCTTCATGAAGTGACGGATCCCAAATGTAAACCGGTCTGTCCACTTTATACACATATTCTACAAGTAATCTGCCCCATACTTATGGAAGGAATGACCTCTATATCAATAATATAATGAATTAGACTCAATGCCAGGCTGCGCATCTACAGGGAACACAATATCATTGTGTATCAGGTAAATATGGGACCCGAGCTAATTCAGCTTCAAATAAGAACTTTTTAACTAAATTCAAGCACTTAGAATTGATTCTGACTATGTGGTGAGTTGTTTCAGAAAACCACCAAATCTACCGTATGTGTCCACCAACCTGATCCAACTGAGGGATCCCGGACATACTTCACTCTTTCAAGTGTTATATCTTTCTGCATAGCCTTCACCATGAGGGTAAGGAGAGGGTGTAGGACACCTATGGGAGCACGTCCTCTTTTATTCCTCCCTTTAGATAATGTATGGGAGCGTCAACAACTATGGGTCATACAACAAGAACTCATTGGGGCTCATTTACTAAGGGTCCGAATCGCGCATTTTCGTCGGGTTTTCGAATATTTCGATTTGCCCTGAATTGTCCCGGGATTTTGGCCACGCGACCGGATTGTGGCGCATCGGCGCCGGCTTTACGCGACAGAAATCGGTGGGCGTGGGCCGTCGGAAAACCCAACGGATTCGGGCGGAATTTTTGAAAAAATTTGTATCGCAAGAATAGCACTCACATACAGCGGGACGAAGAAGGGAACTCGGCGGACTTCAGCAGCGCAGCAGCGACACCTAGTGGATATCGGGCGCATGACTTAGTGAATCCCGGTAAGCTCCGAATCAACGCGGACATGCACCGTGGATCGCGAATAGACGGGTAAGTAAATGAGCCCACATTGTACTCACACTGTAACACTCATGTCAGGGCACAGGTTAGATCAGACATGAGATGCGACCACCATCATACGCCTCCCCGTATGTTGGCATCTTAGTGGAAGATGGTCCATAATATCTCTTACAATTCTAGCATCCCCTTAGTAAGTCCAACACAGCAAGACGTCCTTTGGGGTACCCTAAAGTGTGGTGGATTGCCTTAGTACCTCCTTACAAAAGTGACGCTCACTGAGTGCCGCTATATATATCCCTGCTTGCCAGTCTATACTAACGGTGCATGTGGACAGCTTCTCAGGACCATCTAGGTTTTTGAGTTGGGTCAGTACAGTTAGGAAGAAGACCAACCTACCAAAAACATGACACGTCAGACACACGATCAACAAGAATTCAAACACAAAACAGTCCACTGTGGTAGTTATGTGATGCCATATTATACATCACCATCCGTGTCATGTTTGTACTAGTTCATCCTGTGAATGTTCCACCATAATCCTGGCACTAATGGACGAGGTCGGAAGTGTCTATGTATATAAGTCATTTACACTCTATGGGTATATTTTGATGTTGTGTAGATTTAGGGCACTATTTGTTATGGGGGATAGAGTTATAGTGTGAGGTGGAGACCACATTGTGCTAATTGAGATGTTATCTAACTCTATGGATAAGGTTGTCTACATGGGGCAGATGTAGTAGAATGCTGAGCTGCAGTGGGTACCATTAGCTTTCCATAGAGTGATGAGTTATAAAAATGTGACACTCCAGGGCTAGATAGGGCCATAGCGGAGCAATAGACTGGTGCTAAAGCTGACATGGGCTAAACATGTCCACCCTCAGAGAGACTATGTGTCAGCAGATGGGGCGAAAGCTTGGCACCTGACTGTAAGTAGTGCATCAACCCCATAAGAAACTTATTATCATCGAAAGTATGAGAACTGAATTCAACTTATTCAATGGAAAGCCAGTCATTCACAAAATAAAATTCAGCATTCACAATATTCAAATCGATTCTGCTAAAAATATTGGCCAGAAGAGGTTCGGGAAAGACATGGGCAAATATTATACGCTGAGTCTTGCTTGTTATAATGAGCAGGAGGTTGCATACAAGGTTCTCCTAGATATTAACCTTGGGCCATAATGGTCACTAAAGGATTTGGCACATACCAAATTCTGGTCTATGTTCCCCAGTGACTATGTTCAGGTTATAATGGTACAGTAGACAGGTTGAATCCACTATGTGTCCTGACTTGTTTCAACACTTGCTACATGTATTCTACATTAAGGGCCTCCAGGAGGTCCCTGCCAGTGCCAAAGCAGTTTTTTCGGGGCCCAGAATACCGGAGTGGTGGCGGCTGCGGCCTAGGCACGCGTGTCACGGTGCTTGGTATGGGGAACCGGAGGGCTGTCCCACAGCCTGGCAGATCTCCAGCAGGTGGTGTTGGCAAGAAATGACATAGAGGGAGAGGCTGTGGTACTGGTTCTCCCTGGGGCAACCCTAGAGTCTGTAGTATGGGTCCCTGGTAGATGGATGGAGCGCCCTGGTGGTGATACAGCCGTAGCAGGACCAGAAAGAGGCAAGTGTTGTGCATAAACGTAAAGTAAGTCTATTCAACCAACGGTAACAACAACGCAAACGATCTGTACAAGTAGTTAGTGAGTAGTGCAGTACTGGAGTGATCTCTGGAGAGGAACCTCAGGAGTTGGGTTCACAGCCAGGTGCAGGGGCAGGCTGGGATGTAGCTGTGTCCAATGCTGGAAGCGCAGTTGTCCTGTTTGTCCTGTGTCACTCTGAGTGTAGTTGATGAGGCTAGGAGGTGTGTGCAGAGCATGTGCTCTGAGCTCTCCTGTGTTGAGAGCTTGATCATGACCTGACTCCTATAGACTAAGGGTTTAGTTCTCCCTAGTCAGGTGGTCTCCTTCTCCAGTCACACTCAGTTACAATAGTGGAACATCATTGGATGATAACATTAACAGTTCTTTAACACCTGCTATCTGGCAGAATCTACCGCGCTCAATTACCTCTATATGTACTGGGTAATGAAAGGGCTTATTCGCAACTAACTTCTGCATGTGCATTGGCGGGACGTTGCAACATCCAGAGGATGCACATAGAGTGGCAGCAGCCTGAAACAGCCCTCAGGGTCCTCATTGAACAGGTCTTGTAGCAGCCGCGGTGGAGTTCTGCCAGTGGTATAATAATCCTTTGAGGTCTCTTCAAATGGTTTGGCGTTGTGTGGTGGCTGCCATTGCATCTGAGATGTGCCTTGTGTCTGTGAGGTGGTCACCCCTTGGGCAAGGGATTATATTGGCAGTAGCCCCACTAATAAAATAGGAGAACCACAATATGCGGTCACGTGAAGTGGTAGTAAAAGTATACATTTTGATCTAAATTATAATAAGGACCTAATTACTGAGAAGCCCTGCTCACCAAACAACCATTGCTGTCTCTTAAGGGCACCCCGTAAAACAAGCATGTCTGTTACATTTGAAAAATCTATTTGGTCCAAATACCGAACCTGGACCAGGACCCCACAAGTAACACCTGTGATCCTGTTCTGGCATCCAATCGCTGGTATTAACTGAAAATGCTGCTGTTTTGGGGAGGGTTGTGCCTTACAATGACGTCATCGGAATGGATGATGCTCCCCAAAATGGTGGCACCCCGCAGCATGGCAGTGAAATCACGGTGACTTTGCCAGCACCATAAAAGTTGGGGGAGGTTGAGCTGAAACCCAGAACAAATTTATAATGTTGGGGATCGGATCTGGGGAACCTGAACCTACAAAGTTTGGTTTAAACCCAAACTATACAGTTGGGTCTTCTGACCCCTTTAGGTCACATCTCTGGGGCGGAGAGGACACAGAGCAGCCAAAACACAGAATTGCTGCAAACACGTCCTAAATATAGTGTGCAGACAGTTTTTCAATGTGTTTATGTGCAAACTACTCTAGAAACCAATAATCCACAATAGTGGGGAGCTGTTGTTCCAATTGGGTCAATGATCTAATTGCTATTCAGACATGAGTCTAGACATCTAAAGAGATCAGATTAGTAAAATATTATCGCCCCTCAACCATAAGGGGCAGGATCATACGGTCATGGGGAAAACTGAAACCAGACCAACAGTGTCTGAAAGAGGGAAATTGACTGTGCTTAGACTTTTGTAACCACGGATCGGGCCACTCGGGCTTAGTCAGCATCTGCTGGTGAATAAACAAATTGTCATGATTTGTTGTTTCTAATACTCTGCAGGAAGATTTGGGTGAAATTTGAATGTTTAACATGTAAGATGTGTTTGACTTAAAGGATTGTGCCAAATTTTGTGGTTTTCATCTAGCAGTCATCTACAGGAGGTTCAACTGCTGGGACCTCCAAAGACCACAAAAATGGCCCCCACCGATCATGAGAATGGGGGCTGTTCCCTAATTGATGGGGGGGGTAGGTCGGGGGGTGTAATGTCGCTCATTCAATATTAGCGAGCATTGGAAATTGCCCAAGCACTCACCTCACTCATTGCCCCCAGCACTTCATAGGAAATGGAGCTACTAGAGATACGACAGTTAAAACATGTCGTGAATTGGATTTTTTAGTCGGCATTTACAAGTTTGTTTAACTGCGTTTGTCCGGTGTGTAAATTTAAAAACCAACAAACCTAACACAATCTAAAATAAGTGCGACTTATGCTTAATGTTTGGAGTGATCCTCCTCCTGCAGACTCTACACTTCACTCAGCAGGTAAATATGACTTTCTTGCTCATTTTATGACTTTGTGGATCCAAAGCTTTTTTTAGATACTAACAAAGCTCCTTATCATACATCTTGTTTGCCCAGGCCTTCAACAAGCTGAGCTAGCGATGAGTTCAGGGCTAGAGCTTTCAGTAAATTAGTGGTGCAGCTTGCAGTTTCTCTGTCATAGTATAAAACAGATTTGGCCCTTGAATAGTGGTTCATCCTCCATTATCATTTTACAACTGAAATAATCAATCAAAGAAATCAGGTAAACACCAACAAAATCAGGGAAACTGTAATGTTTGATGCTGTGGGATCGTAAATGTCCAGGAGGGGGCATAGTCCTCGGTAAATGCCACTGAGCCACACAATGTCAAATTGAGCTCCGCCACTAGTGGAGTTCTTCTCACTGCCAAAAGGACACAATGGGAAACACCAAGCCTTCCTCTCGCTAATATTAAAGACAACAAGGTTATCCAGACACATTTTTGGTCCGTTTATTCTAAACAAGGCAGAAAAAATGTGTCAAGCAAAGTACTTCTAAAAAAATTAATATAAAATTAAATAAAGAATAATAAAAAAAAAATAGAAAAACAAATAAAGGAGCATTTGGAGGTGCATAAAGCATTGGGATTGGGAAAGAGGTGTGGAAGAAGTCGAAGCACCAAAGAGTATCATGGCCACAGTGGGCAATGACCTTAGCCCAGATGCTGGAACCCTTCTATTGAGCATTTTCCAGTGACCCGGAACCTGAAATCTGCCTTCCAACCAGACGGCTCCTGAAAAACCCGGCATACTGCGCATTGCCGCCAGTGGTCCGGGAACTCCGCATCTAGGCTATCTGCCACACCTGCCCATGGAGCACCAGCTATCCTGCCAGGCCTGCACCTGGAGCCCAGATATCTGCCAACCTGCCACTGGAGCACCCAGCGTATCCTGCCAGACCTGCCACTGGAGCGACCTAGCTATCCTGCCAATGGCCCTGGAGCACCAGCTATCCTGCCAACCTGCCTGGCAGCACCCAGCATCCTGCAAACGTTCCCTGGAGACACCCCCCCACCAGCATCTCCAAACCTGCCTGGCACCAGCTATCTCCCCCTGGAGCACCGCTATCTGCCACCGAGCCTGGAAACACAGCTATCCTGCCAGCCTGCCCTGGAGACCATTTCCTGCAACCTGCCTAGAGTACCAGCTATCCTGCCAGCCGCCCTGGAGCAACATTATCCTGTCAGCTGGACCTAGAGTACTAGCTTCTGCACTGCCCTGAATTTGCCCTGCCCGAGCACCAGTCTATCCTGCAACTGCCTAGAGCACAAACTACCTGCCAGCCTTCCTAGAGCACCAGCATCCTTCCGCCTCCCTACAGCACCAGCTATCCGCCAGCCTGCCCTGGAGTACCACCTATCCTGCCAGCCTGCCCTGGAAGTACTAGCTATCCTTCCAACCTGCACTAGTAGAGTACCAGCTATCCTGCCAGCCTGCCCGAGGAAGCAACAGTTAATCCTGTCAGGCTGGCCTAGAGTACTAGCTATTCTGCCAAACTGCAACTGGAGCAACAATTATCCTGTAGGCTGCCCTTAGGAGTACTAGCTATTCTGCCAAAACTGCCCTGAGCACCAGTTATCTGTCCAGCTGCCTAGAGCCACAACTACCTTGCCAGCCTACCCTAGAGCACAGCATCTCCCAGCTGCCCTACAGCACCAGCATATACCACCAGCTTCCATAGAGAAAACCAGCGATACTTCCAGACTGCCCTAGAGCAGAGCGACCCTGCCAGATTGCCTAGAGCACCTGTACCTGCCAGCCTCTTGGACACCAGCTTCTGCAGCCTGCCTGGAGCAACAGCTATCCTGTCAGTCTGTCCTGGAACACAGCTACCCTGCCAGCCTGCCCTGGACCACCATATAAACTGCCAGCCAAGCCCTAGAGCACCAGCATAATGCAGCCTGCATAGAGAATAGCTATCCTGCCAGCTTGCGCTGGAACACCAACTGTATTGCCGCCTGCCCTGAGACTTTTTTATGTTTCTGGTATCTTGATTTTGATTGTTCTTGCTTTTTCCTTGTATTATTGTGTTTTAATTGCAATTAATGTTTTTTAATTTTTTAAAAACATACAGCACCATATTAGCTCTATCCCCAACCTCCACCACATAGGATTATCAGTACGTCTCCCAGTCTATTGTGGGGCAGGGCAAGCTGCCTGTTATTCTCACCATTTTCGCCCTTTAGAATTTACTATTCCCATTTTAAAGTCATTTTGGGTGTTGAACTCCGGGTCCTATTGACTTCAATGGTGGTTGTGTTGGTCAAAGTTGGGCTGAAGTCCCGAAACAAAGTAGTTTTATCGCAAATTTCCAAGTGAACGGTTGAAACCTAAATTTTACCAACCCGCTGATCACTAGTCAGTGCTGGGTATGTGTGAGGAGTTGAAGGGATTCTATTTTATTTATCTATATAGATTTCTATGGATATATAAAAAAAACCCCTGGAAAATGTGCACCCCCAGTGGTTCAATTTGTGGATGTGCCCGGCAGACAAAAGATGGAATGAAACAATCTTTGGAGAATATTTTCACACAAGCGCAATGGCCAAAAATAATAACCTTAAGTAAATACTGTATATACCGAGTATAAGCCGACCCAAAGTATTCGAAGCCAGAGGCCCTAATTTCTACCACAAAAACCAGGTAAAACCATATATATGTTTTTTACTCGAGTTTAAGCTGAGTTGGGTTTTCAGCACATTTTTTGTGTGCTGAAAAAATAGGTTCATACTCGATGGGCAAAAAAAAAATAAAAACACCTTCTGCCCATAAAAACATGGTTGTCAAAGTAATACAAAATTATAATTTATTGTTTCAACTGTAGGATCACCAGCTAAAAACTATATATTTCTTCCCAATTGGGTACATCAGCTTTCAAAAGCTAAAATTTGTTAAAATGTAAAGGAGGCAAGCGCAGTACAGTATAGTACGTTCCGACTTGACCTGGCCACAAAACACCCCAAAAAAAGCTGGCAAATGCAGCAAGTCTTCTCCCAAAATTTCATTTTGGCTCTGGCAGCCTCCTCGCTGGACTGCATGGGACCAGAGAAGACATTGTCATTTTTGTCACACCCTCGGGTGTAAAATAACTCTTCCATTTGCTGCTCCATATGATAAGATGTCATGTCCAGAGGGAATATATTTGAGACAGACAAGCGCACATTCTCTTTTACAGATCACTGTTACGATGACTTAAGCAAAAAAAAAGGCAAAACGATGAGTGAAACTTTCTTAGAACCAAAACAAAATACATCCAAAGAGTTAAAAAAAACGTTTCGGAATATGTAGAGCCGGGACAATGCTCAGCCCTCTACACGGGTCAACTTCCCTCCTGTGCCTAACCTGCGACTTGACTTTTTTTTCAATTTTTTGACAGTCTGGAAAATAAAGAATCTCCTTCCATTTTGAGTATTTACTTTGCAGATCTATGTTGCTCCATGACAATAGACTGGAAATGTATTTTGTGTATCTAAGCTTTGACCCCTGGTTACTGCAGAAACACGCCCTTTTTTTTGGAAGAGTTGAAAAAATGGCTACTAAAATGTTCTAAAACTTCAATAAATGTGGTGCATTTCAGGTTCAAATTACTCCAGTATTTTGGTGTTGTGCTGTGACAGATGATACATCTCCCCCAATGTACTATACACGGATGACTTGGAAGCTAACCACCCTCATCCTTTCCACCCTCTAAAGCAAAAACTGGCATTGCTGTTGGAAGGTTAGAAGCTCACTAATGCTGGAGGGGGTCCCAGTGTTTGTAGCAATAGCAAAGAGCTTACTGATGTATAAAGGCAATGGGGTCAGGCAGAAAGGAGTGGCTAAAGGACAGGCCAAGGTCTGAGAGTGTAAAATTAAGAATCGGTCAGGGAGTTGAGGTAGGTAACATGGATTGTAGGTCATAACAAGACAGGGCTAATATAATCGGATGGAGTGATGAAAGTTTCCTGTTTTAGCCGACTCGAAAAACGTTGTGACCATTAGACATATTCTGAAAAGGTGATTTTACAAGAAAGGCGACCATGGATAACAAATATAAGAATTCTACCAGTCTCGGGGTGGAAATCTATAGAGGAGAGTCCATGGTTTATCAGCATGATGGATTTTGATTGGAGATTTCCTTAAAGTGAAACCTATCAGGCAGGAAGTACTATAGCTGATGACATGGTCGTTCCAATAGCCTATGCTCTGCTGATGTCTCTTCACATGCAACTACCAGACAGATGGGTGCGTCTAGTCCTTCTTCCCATGTCTTCTTCCCTTCCGCATGTCATAGCGGCAGGGGTATGTTGAGGATCACGAGGACGAGAGACGAGCAGAACTGCAAGTTTCCTGCTCCCCCACTTCCTGTCATGTGCATGAGAGGGGAGGGGGAGGGGAAGGGCTGGAGGAGAGGGAAAGATTGCCACAGGAGACGAACACAGACTGACAGCTACTTCTGCGCAACCCCACTCTGTCATGTGCATTGAGCCGGGGAGGCGAGGGGAAGGTGGTGAGGAGAGGGAAGAGCACCAGGAGACTGAGACAACAGACCTGCAAGCTACTTCTGCTCCCCACTTACTGTTCATGGGCATGAGCAGAGGGGGGGGAGGTGGGAAGGTAGTGGAGAGGAAAATGCACCGAGGATGAGACGAACAGACTGCAGTACTTCTTCTCCCCACTCTGCCATAGTGCATTGATTCAGGCAGGGGAGGGGAGTGATGTGGAGGAGAGGAAGAATGCAACAGGAGACTGAGACTGCAGCTGCTCCCTCCCCTTCCTAGGACTCACCATCGTGCTGGCAGGGAGCGAGGTGTGATGTAAATAAACTTTAAAACTACTGAAATGATTCAGAATGCGACAGTGCATTTAAAAACTGAGCATAAGCGTAGGCTAAGGAACCTGGCACAGCCTAAAATACAGTTCCTGGTGATAGGTTCGCTTTAAGCACTGGGGTTGTGATGAAACTTTTAGCCAGATTATTTAGAATATTTGCCAAATCGAATCAGACAAAAGATTCAGATTCCATTGGATGCCTGAAAAATGCCAAATTCTTACCCAATCCATTAGAGCAGCAAATAGATTCAATCATCTAAATGTAATTATTTTGATCATTTTGTCGTTTTCAGTTGATAAAGCATGACATTTGCAAATGTTTTTTCAGTGATTTGAACCAAAAAATTAGGAGTTTTCAGGGCTAACCATCTATTACCTATCCATGGGAGTAGATCTTCGAAATCACATTTCGGGAGGATGGGGGGGGGGAGGGGTTTGGTATCCATCTATCACCCACACAAAAGTCATCTGTTCCAGGGTGACTGATAAGTTTCAGAGTACTGCAGGACAGCGCCGTTCTCACATGTGTGGTTCAGTCCAGTATGCAGATCTAGGACTGTGAATCCGGCAGTGACTGCTTAGCCACTACAACGACAGTGCGGTCTGTCTGCCTTCCTGTGTACAATTTTTGTGTATTAACTTTGAAATCTCTAAGTCGTTGCGGTAGACCCCGCTCGTTCATTTCTCCGACTTTTCTTGACTTCGCCTTCCTATACATGAAACATTTGCAATTGCCTCCTCTGTATGTCCATATTATCCTGTCTCATTGAGCTCCCATAGCTGACACAGACGCCCGCAGCGGATGTTAGGTGGCGTGCTGTGGTAAAGGTATTGAGGGTCTCAATGTTTTTTTACTATGTAATATAATAATTAAATCCTTCTGTAAGTTTTGTATCTCTTTTATATCTACAGTTATTTTGTGCGTATTTTGCGTATCGCGGTAGTGTTAATACCAGAGGTTAGGCTCATGGTTTTCTTGTTGAACTTCTTGCTATCCTTGTTGTTTCTTTTTATTTACTTATGTGAAATTTTAGTTTAATCTTCAAGACCAAGTTTTGATGTGTTCCATTTTTCCATTTTAAATTTTAGAAATTGTTAGTTTGTACACAGCTGGACGAGGGCTGTTTTAGGAGACATGTCATTTTCTATGGACACAGAATAGTCTGTGCATGTGCTGGAAAAAAAACAAATTATGTGGTGGAATTGGCAAAAAAACACAGTTGCCCCACACTCCCCCATAGGCAGCTTTCACCACGCTGTGGCAGGGTAATGCGAATAATAAGTTTTATAAAGTTAGGGCAGTAATCCTAGTGGGCTGGACAGGTTCACTTTTAAGGTGTGATTGCAATGGTGTAACAATTGGTATTAGTCACAATTGTTTTCTCGCAGAACAAGCCCCATCGGATACCCTGATGTGAACAGAAATTTTGCAATTGGAATGTGGAACATGAAAAAAATGAAAAATGTCAAAAAACTGGGAAAGGATCCGGTGAGGAGGTGGTTAAATAAAAAAAAATTCGCAAAATGCAGTTTTATGTGTCTGGCATGTTGTTTACACACAAAGGTCAAAGATATAAAAAGTGGGGTGGAATAATGATTGGCATTGAAGTTAAAGAGTCCTATAAAAAAAAAATTGTAATTTTTCTTTTAATAATAAATAAAACTATAAAAATAGAATATTACATGTGTACCATCCTCTGATCCTCTCATATTATACAGATAAAAACAATGTACAAAAATAGACACTTGTTTTACATCATTCTGTGCCATTAACTAAAATTGTGTTCAAACTAGAAAGAGAAATAAAGATCCTGAAAAAAAGAACCAGGGACATTATCTAGATCAGGCACGGGAATGTGGTATCTCTTATAGTTGTTATCTATGGCCTTTTTCATTCGGAAATCCAATTTTAAAATTATGTAATGAGGTTGTTGCATTACCAGCATTCCATCTCTGGTGTAGCTTCACAGGCTGTTACACTGTGAAGGGGAACTTCCCCCTACCATGCCATGGAAACAAAAAAATCAGAAGATACCACAGTCCGGTGCATGGATCTAGGAGTTAATGTCCTGTTGTTCAGGACGGATTCTTGATCCTTTAAGCGGAGGAGGGAACTATGGTTCGGGAGGCAGATGTGGCCTTTTGTGCCTCATCTGGCTTCAGATCTTTAATAAATAGTGATGGTCTGCTGTGGGTCTTATACTGTAATTGGACACAGGCGCAGCGATTGTACCTGCCTACATCCTTGACGACCACAAGCCCATAACGGACACTGTCTAGCTGTAAGAAGAGCGTTGGATGGAGTGGCTACAGGATAGTACGGAATATTATGGGATCTGTGCAGTCTTGGGGGAGGCTGGCACATTTGGGATGGGGGCTACGATCTTACGAAGCTGGTGGATACCAACTGGATGCGAGTGCTATGGGAGTGCTGGCTCTACTAGTGCTGGTAATCTATGGCATGTGTGCTTACCACTTGCATGGTGTGGTAGGGGCATGTGCTGGGCTACTTGGGCATTGCGTCTCTACAGGAGTGTGGGACTTATGGGGCATGTCGCTCCTAAATGGGGGCTGTGGGCAGTACTATCTGCTGGAGGCATGGTGCGTGGCTACCTATTATCTGGGGACTGTTGCTGTGGCCCCTATCTACTGGGAATATGTGCTGTGGCTACCATATCTAGATGGGGCCAATGTCTGGGGCTTGATGGGCGCCTATCTACTGGGGATAGTGCTGGGGCTACCTATCTACTTGGGGAACATGTGCTGGGGCTGCCTATCTAAGTGAGGAGGCGATGGGCTGTGCTCTATCTACTGGAGGCATGTGGGCTACCTACTGTGGGGGCTTGTAAGCTATCTACTGGGGGATGGGTGTGGGTGCCCTATCTATTGGGGCATGTGCTGTGTGCCATCTTGGGCATTGCCTCATATTACATGGGGGGGCATGTGCTGTGGCTGCCTATCTAATGGGGGCATGTGCTGTGGCTTGCCTTATCTACTGGGGATATGTGCTGGGGCTACAATGCAGGGGGGCAGTGTGCTGGGCGGTCCTATCTACTGTGGGCATGTGCTGTGGCTACCATCTACTGGGAGGCATGTGCTGGGGATGCCTACTATGTGATTGCTTCTACATTGTGAGCAGGACTGGCGGCGCCTATCTACTGGCCAGAGTGTGTGGGCTGCCTGTATCTACTTGTGATGCATGTGTGAGGTACCTATCACGAATGCCTCTACCACCCCCTGGGTGGCATGTGCTGGGCCTAATATATTCATGGGAGGTATGTGCTAGGTCTGGCCTATCTTACTGGCATGGCTGTGGGCACATGGACTGCTGCGGGCTACGATCTTCTGGGGTATGTGTAGTATGTGGCTGCCTATCACTGGGGATATGGCTGTGCGCCTATCTCTGGACCGGACTGGGCACCTAATAGGATGCTGTGGCTACCTATCTACGGAGGATTGTGCTTGTGGCTTGCCTATCTACTGGGGATATGTGTCTGTGGTCACTACAGCTAGTCGTGGTTACTTATGTGCTACCTATCTACTGGGATATGTTGCTGGGCTACCTACCTACTGGGAGATGGTGCTGGGGCACCCTATCTATGGGGGGCGGTCTGGGGCTACGACTACTGAATTATAACTATTAATTAGTACTAAAATAGTTATATTATAACTGGATATGAGAAAGCTATGATAATTTTCAGTATAATTCTGGTTGGATACGTTTGTGTCTTGTTCTGTGGTTCCTTAGACTAAGTGCGGTCGCAAATTTAGTCGCCATGGGAGTAAATTGACATTTTCGCGCTGGGTGAAGGTTTCGTAGGGTTCAATTCCTGTTTGTTATGTGTGTAAGAAAAAGAGACACACACTTAGATCCCCGTCCCAAATCCTCTCCACGATTGTGTATCAGATGTAAACGGGGCCAGGAAATGTTGGGAATAAGGGGATCAATGCACCCAGCAGCCTCTGCAGGGTGCCTCTTATAACCCTTAACGACCGCGAGGGCCCTTTTTGGTTTCTTTTATTTCACATTTTTCACTCCCCACCTTTAACAAAAATCTTAATTTTTATTTTCATTTTTTGGTTTAACAAAAAATTACACACCTCCCTGTAACAAAATTTTTATTTGTGATTTCCACATCTGACGCTAATACCTTTTTCATACTTTGGTTTGCACAGGAGCTGTGGGTTGGTGTGTTTGTGTGATTGCGATGCGTTTTAATGCTTCATATTTTTAGGATGGCATGACTTTTGATCACTTTTAAATGAATTTTTTACTATTTGTTCAAAAATTGCGCATTTCCTGTTACGGGTCTAAACGCAAGATAAAAAAAAACGTTTTATAACATTTTGATAGATCGGGCATTTGTCAGATGCGGAAATACCTAATGGGGGGTCATTTTACTAAGGGCCCGAATCGCGGTTTCCCGACGTGTTACCCGAAATATTTAAGATTTGCGCGATTTTTCCCTGTTATACCCGGGATTTTGGCGCACCCTGATCGGATTGTGGCGGCATCGGCGTGGCATGCAAGGCGATGGAAATCGGGGGGCGTGTGCCCACAAACGAAAAAACCGACGGATTCGGACAAAACCGTTATGCGCGGGGACTGCGCTGCTTCCCCAGGTATAGGCTCGTGCATTCCGGCGGACCTCGGGAACTTCAGCGAAGCACGACACATGGTTGGAGCTGCGGAGGAAACAGCCTTAGTGAATGGAGCCGGCAAGACCCGAATCCACCGACGAGAGAACGCACTCTGGATCCGGATATGGACCGCGGTAAGTAAATCTGCCCCTATAGTGTTTTATACACACTAAAACGGATCTCTAAAGGATATAAAAAAACTCTAAAAAACAGATGATAAAAAACAGGGACACTCTTATTTACAACCAGGATGGCAAAAAAACATTAAAAACCTATGAGGGCGAGAACATGAGCCCTGCTCTTATCTGCTAGTGGCCCAAGGTCAGAGGCGGGGTCATGAAGCTGCATGAATGTGTAAGGACCACTTTGAAGGTTGTTGAATCTCCATTAATTATACTCCCATTCTTTCCTTCCCTCTGTGTGCTAAAAATGTCCCATTAAAATAGTAATCTGCAGATCCTCCATAGTGGTGGTCCTTCTGCGAGAAATGTGCAGCCACTGGGAGATCTTCCTTTACCTATTTATATAGCTCTGGTGAGGTCATACGTTTGATGGGAGTCTCTGACCTGTTTATCCAAACATCAAAGGCCTGTGGTTGGGACACTGCTGACACATGAGATGGTAGACCATATAGCGACCTGCAGGAAAGGTCCCTTGATCTGAGTACCTGCTGTGATTGGGGGTACGAGTACCTGGTCCACCTGGGAGAGAAGTGCTGCACGTGTTACCATCGCTTGCAGGCGGGAAGGTGGGTCACCATTCTATGGTGGAGTCCAGGAGCACTCCGGGCAACCAGTGTTTCAGGTTTGGTGGTTTGCGGAAGGACAGAGCGGAGGGACTGGAAATATTTCCTTATAGTCTTGTATTCTTTCTGTAGAATCGGTGGAGGTGGTTCCTTGGCAAATGTGACGCAGGATCCTCCAGTTGTGGGCTGGTAAGTAATTGACACTAGGGGTACTCTGCCTCCTGGTGGTCTCCTTATTGAGTAAGTAAATCTCTCTGTGACTGGCTGCTGCTCTGACTATTTGGTATCAGTGAGACTGAAGCGCCAACTGCGGAGAATTTATTCGAGACAGACCAGGTGTTTCCAGATCTTGAGTCTGTCATGAATATACGACCAGTGTAAGTCATGGCCGAAGCTTGTTGTTCATAGGGTGATAGTGTCTGATCAGGTGGAAGCTTGTGTTATTCCTCCGGAGGCCGTTCTGTCTGTAGGGTTTATGGAATATTTTGTGGTTAAGTGGCTGTCTTTAATCTGTATGGTGGTATCAAGAAAGTGTATTCCTTGTTGAAAGATTAGGTTCAGATTGTGGTGGGTGGGTGAAAGTTGTTGTAGCCCTCATGGAAATGGTGACAAAAATTAAACTCGGCAATGATATGGAGGAATTCTTCAGAAAAAAATAAGACTCAGAGAATATCTTCCATGACAGAGACTACTCCTCACAGCACAGATCTGGAGACAGGACAGTGTTCAACCGCAAACCCACAAAAAGGATCTACCTGGACCCCAAATCTGGAACCAACTCAACACTGGATTACATACATTGGGACCACTTCAGAAAAAAAGTGAAACTGAAATCCTGGGAAAAGAAGACCACAGACATAATTCAGCAGATCCCCCCTTTTAATGAGATGTCCACAGAAGATGCCCCCTTTAATGACATTTCCACAGCAGAGTCCTCTTGAAAAAAAATCTCTATACTCACCACCGTCTTCTTCTCCCCGTGGCTCCGTCTTCTCCTCTTCCTGCCCGCACGGCGGATTCACTATGACGTCACATGGCCGTGACACCGCCGCATCATAGTGTGTGCGCCCAAGCCGGAAAGAGAAGATGAAGCCGTGGGGCCGGGAAGAAGAAGCCAGAAGGTGAGTATAGATTTTTTTTTAAGACTGATGACAGATCTTCATATAGACGGTATAGGGGCTTTCAAGGGGCCCACACCCGCCCATACCACCTATATGAAGATCCGCCATTGGCTGTCTGAGGTCACTGCGGGTGATTCGAGGGGCCCATACCGCCTATTTGAAGATCCACCATTGGCTGTCTGAGATCACCGTGAGTGGTTCATGGGGCCCATACCGCCTATATGAAGATACACCATTGGCTGTCTGAGATGACTGTGGGTGGTTCGAAGGGCCCATACC